>MU726240.1:25887-44429 GCA_026770625.1 Nicotiana glauca | reverse complement strand
GGGGGGGGGGGGGGGGGGACTGTCGGACGTATGGAGTGTGTAGAAAGCTTGAGCAACCAACATCGACCATACGCTCCCCCGAATTGCCTTGTCTAGTGAATCCCAAACGTAGGTCAGTCTTTAGGTCATTCTTATTTTCATCACATCATTTAGACTAGCAGGGCGCGGTCCCAGGCACCGTATCCCTTTGTAGGAGGCCTATCCAAATTTTGTCAAAATAGGCCCGTGGCCCAAAAACACATTTAATCATCCCTATGTGCTACATGTTTCATTCTTTAAGGATAAAGGGGTCATTTGGTAGACCAATGATGGTTGAGGATAAATGAGAAAGAAAATAGGGTGAAATGTAAAAATGAAGCAACTAGGGCCCAGTTATATTTTTCTTTCACAATTTTTTCAAGAAAAAGACCAAAAAAATGAAAAATCCTAAAGATTTTGCACTTTCCCATCATTTTTCAAAAAAAAAAGAGACAAAAAATATGTTTTCTCCAAATCACTTGTTTTTTAATTCTCTCCCGTATCCGGTCTTCCCGAACTACGCATACCTGGTTCTCTTATTTCGGGGCGGAATACATATACAGCACACATAGGATCTGGTTTTTCTAGTGAGTCTTAGGTTCTTGGCTTCGAGGGTCGTAGCCAAATCTTGCGTATCTAGTCACTTTTGGCCACATCGGCCTTTTTGCAAAATAGGGATATTTTCTCAAAGTGGCTGGTTATCCCATGTCTTAGAGCCCTAAGTCCACAACAAGGTGTCCTCTCAGTTTTAAGGCCCGTTCCTGTTGAATTTGCATGTTTAGTCACTTTTGGCCTTATCGGCCATTCTTGCAAAATGGGTTCATTTTCGCGAAAGTGTTTCAGTGACCCATGTCTTAGAATCTTGTGTCCGCAACTAGGTGTCATATTACTTTAAGGCCCGTTCTTGTTGAATTCACATCTCTAGTTGCGTTTGGCCACATCGGCCATTTTTGCAAAATGGGTCATTTTTGTGAAGTAATTCTAGGGCCATAATTATTGGGAGTTTGAAGCCATGTAAGTCTTAGTGAGGTATTTCCATGTCTTTGAGGTCACCTTTGTTGAGTTTGCACTAATAGCCACGTAAGCCATTTTGTAAAAATAGCTCACTCATGTCTTGCATGTGTCCAATAGGAGGTGTTGTGGCGTCGCATGGTGTCTTAAGTCACTAACTCTGTTTATTCTTATTCTTCTCATTTAGGTATGGATTCATTTTTCATATCTTGAGCACGATAGATGTCCCAGAACCATCTTAGTCGATACCGTTGCTTTCAGGAGCTGCTTGAGTAGACCTTTTATTTTTTGAGTATGTTTTATGTTTTCTTTTAATATTTAGTCTTGTACAGTAGTATCGAGTCTTTTAGGTGGTGTCAGATTCTGTCATTGTTTAGTTGAGTTTGTCGAGCCTTTTGTTATCGTACTTCCTCCTATGATGTATTTGAAAACCAAAAAAAATTAAATGAAACTCCAAAAAAAAATTTTGTTTTTAGTTTATTTTGTCCACTACTCTTAAGTATTTGTAGCGTGACATCTTGCCGGCTTTGAACTCATCATCCTATAGTTAATTACTTATGCCTTAGGGTTGTTTTAATAAGATTTTTTTAAAATAAAATGTGCTACAATGTTATCTAAACGTATATCGTCTTCTGAATGTCACTGTCTAGCTTTTTACCAAAAGGAATCTCCCAGTAAAGAGAGAACTTTAGAAGTTTATTGTTTCATTTCCATGGTCATTCAAGTTTTGACTTAGAGAATATCTATCATATTAAACATACAACCATGACTTCAATAAGATGTATAAGCAAATTCATGAAATAAAGGTTTTGCTATGTACGTCGTAAGAATTCCTCCCATCTGCTTTTCAATGACAACTTTTTTGTACTACCTTATATTTTTGCTTTTTCTAGTGAGTTGATAAAGAAAAATAAGAAAATAAATAGTTGCATAAAGATTCTTTTGGTTCGAATATAGCAGCAAAGGGGTTAAAGGAGTATGCAAGTCGATATGCCTGAATCATGCAGCATGATTGTAAGTACGTGATTTTGCCCTATACGAGAAGTACTCCCAAAAAATACAAAATAAAATAGTTTTTGTTTGTTTGCAATAGTCATGAATTTTGTGTTATTTTTCTTGTATTGTTTACATTTGTCTGTGCATGCTTATTTGTTTTAATTAACGAAAATACAAAATATGTCACATTTGCATTTAGGATTTATTAGGAGTAATTAAGTTTGTTTTACAAAAATAAAAAATCACAAAAAATAACGTACTTTGCATTTTTAACCTTTAAGGTCTAGTTGTGTGATTTTATTTTAAATTGGTATTTAATTGTATGTGATAATTGTTATTAGGAATTAATTAGTATTTTGATGTGGTCTATAAGTTAATTTAGAATTTTGGTTTTTAAATTAGGAATTGAAAAGGAAATAAAAGAAAAGAACAAAATATAAAAGAAAATCGGACTGGGCTCTTTTTGAATTAAAACCAGGCCCAAATCCCATCCCAAACCAGCCCAAACTTCACCCCTTACCTGGTCCAATTTGATCCGTCTTCAAGACCACCCAAACGACGTCGTTTTGATGTGCAAAATCTGAACCATTGATCTCCCAAGATCGAACGGTCCAGTCTGCCCCCAGATTAGCCGAAACGACGCCGTATCAGGCCAATTGATCCAAGCCGTTCATTTCACTTGATCCAACGGTCGCGAATCACCCCCATGCCCCAACCCATTCCCATCCAAAGCCCGATCCGGTCTCGAAAGAAAATGGAACGACGTCGTCTCACTCAAGTGAGCGATCCAGGCCGTTGATCTCAGTTGATCAAACGGCCAGGATCAAAACTTCCCTCTCGTATATAAGTAACCAAACACACCCAGCCCCCCCCCCCTTCAGAACACCGCACCTTCTTCGTCTCTAACGATCAGAGACAAGCCCCGCACCCTCTGCCACAAACCACCGTTGACCACCCACCGGAAATCGCCTCACGGAGGTTTCGGTGGCCCAAACCTCCCCAGTTTTACACCCTAGATTCGCCTCAACTTCCTCCTCCTGAATATCTAAACCCCTTCCTTTGAATCACACCAGAACCTTTCGAATATTCAGTCGAAGACTGGTCCAAAACCCTAGCCGTTTCAACTTGACCCCAAATCAACACCATGCCACCCCTGGACCTCCCTCGTCACTAAAAAGTCATTGGTTTCCCCCGAATCACCCCGAAACTCCTCGAATAAAGAATCAAAGCTACGAACCCTAGCGCCGCCCTAAAAATCCCTGGTGGCGGCGCCATTACCAAACCTTCCCAAAGTTACACTAGTTGACCACCAGACCACCCTCGTCCCAAAGCCCATGTTAGTTTTGCTCGAATCGAGCCAGAGCTCGTCGAATTTTGAATCGACTGAGCAAACCTTAAAAGAACCCAAGCCTGGAATCGATCCAAAAGAAAATCTTGAGGTCGTGGCCGACCTTAGTCGTGTTTTCTCAGTCAAGAACACTCGATTAAGGTCCGTTTCGGCTTCAAACCTAAGTTGAGGTTTTAACTAAAACAAATGGGAGCTGGGACCAAAATCCTGAGGTATCTTTTTTTCTTTACTTTCTCTTTTTGTTGTTTCTTTGTTTGTCTGATAAGTTTCGTCTTTTCAATTATTTGTCTCCCTTCTCCATCGGACTTTTCTTGGTCCAGTTTTTCTTCTGTCGATTAACATGTGGTTAAATAGTTTCGTCGATTAATCCATATGGTTTGTAGTTCAGTAATTCTTATCCAGTTGTTTGGTGTAGATTTGTTTTGGTCTCAGCCTCAGGGCTCGGTTCAGTATATACAGTGTTTCATTCATCTTTGTTTAGTCTTAATTTAGCATTGTGCTATTATATCTGTACTAATCGTAATCAATCCAACCTTAGTAGCCCAATGTATGTTTCTTTGAATCATTGGTTTTTATTTGGATACTATTTGGTCTGATCTGAATGCAAGCTTGAACTGATGTTGATGAATTGAATCTTTATGTTGTTCTATATTGAATTTAGCTTTGATATGCTTGTTAGGAGTCAGTTCATATGGATAAGTAGTTAATTGATTAGCTGAATTGGTTATAGCTGATAGGTTGTGTACAGATTAAAGGGATGGGGTTAGGATAGGAATTCCAGGCAACTCAGGGGGTAGTTTGGGAATTGAAAACTTGCAGAATTTTCAATTTGAGTGCTCTGCCCACTAAGTACTAATGTACCCCTAAATAATGCATTTGTTTGATCAATAGTTGGGAACAAGACATATTGGTATGGGTAAGGGTTAAGGGAAATTGATTAAAGAATGCTGCCCATACTTAATTGAATTAAACAATAGAACAAAACATATACTAGTGGGATTCTAAGGAATATCATGGGCAGAATATTTTCCTAATAGTTTAAGTGCTCTTGAGAGTTGTAAAAAGGGTTGGAGCTTGCATATAAATAGATGGATGGAGACCATCTAAAGGGGGGATTTTTTCCGGAGGTCTTTGAACAATTTGAAAGTAAGAGTTCATAGAAAGAGTTGAGGTTCAGTTTCAAAAAATAGACTAAGGTTCCTAGTCTCAGACAGTCATTTTGGAGAGTTTTGAGAGCTAAAAAGAATAGCTATTGTTTCATTGCCTCACTTAGGATCTGAAATATCTAGAACCCTTCTTCTTTTCTTTCCACTCCTGTTCTATACTAAAAGTTAAAACATTTGGAGTCGTTTGTAGGTTTGGATCTGTTTGTTTGAATCAAAATTCCATACCAATTGGTTTGGCCAAGGTTGTGTTTTGGTTTGTTTTCGTTTGTTTTGGTTTCTACTGGTTTCACACTATTCCCAGGTTGTTTGAATTGAGCTCTGGGCTGTTGGTCGATTTCTGCCTGTTATTTCTGCTGGTGTATTGCTACTGAATCTGCCGCTGCTGACTTCTCTTTATTCTTGTTCTGTTCTCAAATCCAGGTACACATTCGAATCATGTATGGCTATAGCTTGGATATTGAAACGATGTAATGAAATCTGCAATCCTCTTGTCTTTTAAAGTTTATATATTCAAACTGTCTTAGTAGCATAGTTAGGAGATGGTTTGTATTAGACTCTTTGAACTGTTTTAGACTTTAAATTCGAGGTTATGTAGCAAGGGTCTCATCATAGTTATATACGTGTTTTAGTTAGTATCTTACAAGTAATAAAAACATAGTTCTGAAGTGATTTACATGGTGGTGTCTATGACAACAGTGGTTTCAAGTTGCATGTATAATCCAAACAACTTTGCGTCATATTAGCTAATCAACAATTTGGATGACCTGTTGTAGTCGCTTTAGAATCAGATATGAATGAAGTGCAAATTAAGGCTATTAATTCGTTCACGTTAGTGTCATAAAATAATCAGGCCTATTCGGATCAGTAATCTTAGTTCAAAGGGTTCAATTCAAGGTTTAGCAACAATATAAGTTTGGGCCTTGAGTTAGGTAGCGGGTTCAAATTAAAAGGTTTTTCCTTTTGTTTGAACCCGGACTTGAACTCGAACTTGAAGCCCGATTTTATGACATTAAGTAATTAGGACCTTTTCTTTATTTCTTTCAAAGACAATATAATTAGAAAATCATAGTCGCTTTAGGACATCCATAAATAAAAATGAGATGAGCATTGCCAAACAAAGCACATAAATTGCGGGGCCCTCAATAAATAGCTGTAATAAATATATAGAATTCGGGATGGGCCATTTAGCAAAATTTCCACGGCCTTCACAAAATAATAACGCGTTAGTATCTTTAGGCGCGGTTTTAATAAAACTACATTCCTAAACTCGGGTGCACATTTATGTGACCCAAATCCAAATCTCAACGGAGTCGAAATATGTCAATAACCACGGGTGCATTGATGTGACGTGTTCGAGATGTGTTTTCACGATGTTACAATTCTCATTAAAAATAATAATAAAAATGGTGAAGAGTTAAAATTTGCACACAAGTTAACATGTATAAAATTAGATAAATAAGCCGAATATGATAGTTGAGCGACCGTGCTAGAACCACGAAACTCGGAAATGCCTAACACCTTCTCCGGGTTAACAGAATTCCTTATCCGGATTTCTGGTTCGCGAACTGTAATACAGACTCATTATTTTCCTCGATTTGGAATTCAACCGGTGACTTGGGACACCATAAATCTCCCAAGTGGCAACTCTGAATCTCATAATAAACGAATCCCGTTTCGATTGTCCTTTAATTGGAAAAACTCCCTTCTATTACTCCCCTCGCGAGCGTAATAGGTAAAAAGGAGGTGTGAAAATGATGTAGCTGTAGCCTCATTCTATAGTCCCATATAGAGAAGGGAAGCAAATTCACTCTTGTCGGAAACAGAAAGGCATACGTAACGCGAAATCTATAGTATATACTTCACACACAGATTGTGACGATCCGGCCAGTCGTCTTATGAGTTACCACTCCGTTTCTCCCATTTCTACTTCTTATTGCTTTGTTTATCGGTTCTATGTGTGATCGGGTTGGTTGGCTCGGGTTCAGAAAGGTTTTGGTAAGGTTTGAGATGCTTAGTCTCTTTTGAGTGAGTTTAAGTTGGAAAAGTCAACCAGATGTTGATTTATGTGCTAAAGGGATCGAATGTGAATTTGATGGTTCAGATAGCTTCGGGAGGTGATTCGGGACTTAGGAGCATGATCGGAATCAGTTTTTGAGGCCCGGAGTAGATTTAGGCTTGAATTGGCGAAGTTGAAATTTTGGCGTTTTTCGGTTGATATGTGAGATTTTGATATATGGGTCGAAATAGAATTCTGGGAGTTGTTGTAGGTCCGTTATGTCATTTGGGACGTGTGTGCAAAATTTCAGGTCATTCGGACGTGGTTTGATAGACTTTTTTATCAAAAGCGTAATTCGAAAGATTTTGAAAACTTAGGCTTGAATCCGATGTGTTTTGGTTGATTTGATGTTGTTAGAGGTGTTTTGAAGATTGGTATAAATTTGGATGGTGGTATATGATTTGTTTGTGCTTTTGGTTGAGGTCTCGGGGCCTCGGGGTGATTTCGGATTGTTGGCGGAAAGATTTAGAGTTGGTTGTGACAGCTGAAGTTTCCCATTGCTGCCATAACCGCACCTGCGGATTGGGGACCGCAGATGCGGTCTCGCAGAAGCGAGATTTGAATCACAGAAGCGGAAAGGGCCTGGGAAGGCAGAAACTGCAGAAGCGGTTGAATAACTGCACCTGCGATGGTGCAGGTGCGGATTGGGCATCACAGATGCGAAAGTGGAGGATTTAAGTGATGACCGCAGAAGCTGTCTATTGACCGCAAAAGCGGAACCACTGAAGCGGTTAAAGGGCCGCAAGTGCGGAATCCCTGGGACAGAAGGTATATAATATTTCCTTCACAGATTTTTTCGCTAAGTTCTTCATCTTTTGAAGTCCGGAAGCGAGCTAGGGTAGAGAAATCAAGGGAAAATCGAAGGGAATCAGTTGGGTAAGTTCCCTAAGCTTCATTTTCCATTGTTTAATCATGGTATTAGTGGGAATTAAGTGTTAAAACCGAGGAAACGAGGGCTTGGTATTGGAGACCTAGACTTGAGGATTTGATGGGCCATTGTGGTAGGATTTTGGGACTTTTGATATGTATGAACTCGTGGGGAGATAAGGAATCTATTGATGTAAATTTTATCGAATTTCGAGACGTGAGCCCGGGGGTCGGGTTTTGGTAATTTCGGAAATTGTGTTGTAAATTGATTATTTTCGCTTGGGATTTGTTCCCTTAGCATATTTTGACGTCGTGATTCTTATTTGGGATAGATTCGACGTGAGTGGAGGCCGATTCGAGGGGCAAAGGCGTCGCGGGCTAGAGTTCGGACCAGATTGAGGTGAGTAATAATTTTAAATGTTGTCCTGAGGGTATGAAACCCCGGATTTGCACATCGTGGTGCTATATTGAGGTGGCACACACACTAGACTACGAGCGTGGGGTCGTGCACCATTGGGGATTGTGACTTAGTCCGTCCCGAATGACTATTTTACCATGTATTTGATTGAAAACTATTTGCTATCATCATGTTTTGGGCTGAATGCCATATTTGAATATCGTGCCAATTATTTGGACCCTTAGTGGATTTTTACTGATACTTTCTCACTGTTTTGACTTTATACTTGCACTCAATCATGCTATATTTCACTATTTTCGTAACTCAGCCATGCTTACTCCGTTATAAACTTTAAATGATAAATTGGGTTGAGCATCATATTTACCGTTGTCCGAGTGGCTTATGAGATTCTGACTGAGTAAAGACGAGGGCCTGTGTTGTGAGGATACACTGATTATGATTATGAGGTCGAGGACCTGAGATTGTACGCCACGAAGTGGCTTGTTGATATGAGGTCGAGAGCCTGCTGATTATGCCACGAGATGGCTTGATATTACGCTTGGGCCGTAAGGGGCCTCTCCAGGGGTCTACACAATCCCAGTGAGCACAAGTACCTATTGTGATATGAGAAATAGACCGAGGAGCTGGTGTTGTTCTATGATATTGCCCGAGGGGCGGTTCTTTATGTGTTTATCTTTCCTAGTTTCCTATCATTTACTTGCTTAATTGTTAAAAAGGCATTTCAAGATGTTTAAAGTGACTTCACATATTTTTATTGTTTCATTGCTTTTACTGGCTTTTACTGCTTCTTTTTAGCCTGTTGATGTGCCTTTACGTGATTTCTTATTACTCAGTCTGCATTTATTATTATTACTCACTGAGTTGGAGTATTCACTTTACTCCCTGCACCCCGTGTGCAGATTCAGGCGCATCAGGTCCTGCTTGCAAGGGTTGAGAGAGCTTCCAGCAGATTCCGAAGATTCACTAGGTAGCTGCCCGACGATTCGCAGCCCAGTGCTTCTCCCTCTATCTTATTTCTTCTGTTTTAGTTATTTAATAGTTGTGTAGGCTCTTTTTAGACTTGTAGGTTTTATGATAGATGCTCATGACTTGTGACACCCTGATGTCGGGCTATGTCTATTCTACAACTATATTGTTTACCTTATTTTAGGATTTTTATTATCATGTTAAAGACATAGTTTTATGGCTTAATTACTTAAAAATGAATTGGGAATGTGTCGGATGGCCTTGTCTTCACGAGAGGCACCATCACAATCGGGTTCGGGTGTAGGGTTGAGACAAGTTAGTATCAGAGCCTAGGTTACATAGGTCTCACGAGTCATGAGCAGGTTTAGTAGAGTCTTGCGGATCAGTACAGAGAAGTCTGTATTTATCCTCGAGAGGCTGCACAACCCTTAGGAAAAACATCATATTCTTGAAATTCTTGTCTTGTGCGAATCTGTTGATCCGAGTACTAAACTTCTATTATTCTATTCTCTCACAGATAGCGAGGACACGCGCTATCGGATAGGATGGACGACCACCAATACCACCAGCTGTGGCCACTAGAGGCCGAGGACGCGATCGTTGTCGTAGTAAGGGCAGGGGTGTGGCCCGCACAGCAGCTAGGGAAGCACCTGTAGATCTACCAGCCTCCCCAGTTCAAGATCAGGTCCTAGTTGTGGATGCTCCAGCAGCACTAGCGCAGGCACCAGTTGTGCCCATTGTGATTCCGGTTCTTCAGGAGGCCTTGGCTCAGATCCTATCGGTATGCACTGGCCTAGCTCGGGCTGTCTAAGTTACTGCAACCGCAACTACTTCTCAGGCAGGGGGAGGCACTCAGACTCCCACCGCTCGCACACTTGAGTAGGTCGTGCAAGGACTTCAGACACTGGGGGCACATCCAGCCCGACCTGTTGCAGCTGCTCTGGACTATGTAGTTCCTGACATGCCAAAGGATGAGCAGTGTAGGTTGGAGAGGTTTGGTTGACTTCAGCCTCCGACTTTCAGTGGTTTTGAGGGCGAGGATGCCTAGGGTTTCTTGGATAAGTGTCAGAGAATGCTTCATACAGTAGGTATTCTAGAGACCAACGGGGTCGCTTTCACTACTTATCAGTTTTCTGGAGTTGCCTTCACTTGGTGGAAGAATTTTGAGAGGCGTAGGCCTGTTGGTGCAACACCCCTTACTTGGCAGCAGTTCTCCGTTCTCTTTTTGGAGAAGTATGTGTCGCAGTATCGCAGAGAGGAGCTGCGCAGGCAGTTCGAGTGGTTGCGTTAGGGAGAGATGTCAGTGTCGCAGTATGAGATGAGGTTCTTAGAGTTAGCTCGTCATGCTATTTGGTTGGTTCCGATAAATAGAGAGAGGATTAGGAGGTTTGTTGATGGCCTCACTTATCAGCTTCGTATTCTCATGACCAGGGAGAGGGTTTCTGGTGCTACCTTTGAGGAGGTTGTATACATTTCTCGAGAGATTGAGTCAGTTCGTCGCCAAGAGCGAGAGGAGGGGGAGGCCAAGAGGCCTCAAGGATCTGGTAGTTATGGTGGTGCTCTTTCTAGAGGTCAGTTCCAGCACAGCAGAGGCCGTCCACTCAGGCATGCTCAGCCAGCCCGCCCAGGTTATTGTGGGGCATCATCGGGTCATGGTTCTCACAGTTCTCATCAGGGACAGTCATCACTTAGCGCCCTTCCAGCTCAGAGTTCGTCCTGTGCTTCATCAGGTCAGGGCTCTGCTATGCCAGGTGCATCTTCTAGTCATTCCGGTGCTAGGGTTACCTTCAGTCCCCGTCTTCAGCACCCAAAAGTTGCTATGAGTGTGGAGAGATGGGTCATATATGGAGGCAGTGCCCTCGTCGTTTTGTGGGTCCATCTCTGCAGAGGAGTCAGCCATCGGCTTCAGCACCAGTTACTTCACCATCACCCACCCAGCCAGCTAGGGGTGGAGGGTCGCCCTAGAGGGTAAGGTTGATTAGGTGGCGGTCAGACCCGTTTCTATGCACTTCCAGCTAGACCCGAAGCTATTGATTCTGATGCTGTTATTACAAGTATTGTTACAGTCTATCACAAAGATGCCTCTATAATATTTGATCCCGGTTCTACTTATTCTTATGTGTCATCATACTTTGCTCGTTATTTGGATACGCCCTATAAGTCTCTCATTTTATTTGTTCATGTATCTACTCCGGTGGGCGATACTGTTGTTGTAGACTATATGTACCGATCGTGTGTGCTGACTATTGGGGGTCTGGAGACCCGAGTGGATCTTTTATTATTATGTATGGAGGATTTCGATGTTATTTTGGGAATGGATTGGTTATCTCTGTATCGTGCTATTCTGGACTGTCATGCTAAGACAGTGACTTTGGCTATACCTGGTGTACCACGGATTGAGTGGTGAGGTTTGACTGATTATGTTCCTAGTAGGGTAATTTCATTCTTGAAGGCCCAGCGTATGGTTGGGAAGGGTTGCCTATCATATTTAGCCTTTGTGAGGGATGTCGCTGCAGAGACTCCCAATATTGATTTTGTTCCAGTCGTGAGGGATTTTCCCAATGTGTTTCCTATAGACCTATCGGGCATGGCACCGGACAGGGATATTGATTCTGTTATTGATTTGGTGCCGGACACTCAGCCCATCTCTATTTTACCGTATCGTATGGCACCAGCGGAATTGAAGGAGTTAAAGGATCAACTTCAGGAACTCCTTGATAAGGGGTTCATTCGGCTTAGTGTGTCGCTGTGGGGTACACCGGTTCTATTTGTGAAGAAGAATGATGGCACAATGAGGATGTGCATTGATTATAGGCAGTTAAACAAAGTAACAGTTAAGAACAAGTATTATTTGCCTCGCATTGATGATTTATTCGACTAGCTTTAGGGAGAAAGAGTGTTCTCCAAGATTGATCTCCGTTCAGGTTATCACTAGTTGAAGATCAGGGACTCGGATATTCTTAAGACAGCCTTCAGGACCAGATACGGTCATTATGAGTTCCTTGTTATGTCTTTTGGGCTGACCAATGCCCTAGCAGTGTTAATGCATCTGATGAACAACGTGTTTCGGCCTTATCTTGATTCGTTCGTGATTGTCTTCATTGATGATATTCTGGTGTACTCACGTAGTCAGGAGGAGCACGCAGAGCAGAGCATTTTAGATTTGTGTTGCAGAGGTTGAGGGAGGAGAATCTTTATACAAAGTTCTCCAAATGTGAGTTTTGGCTCAGTTCAGTGGCTTTCTTGGGGCACGTGGTCTCCAGCGAGGGTATTCAGGTTGATCCAAAGAAGATAGAGGCGGTTCAGAATTGGCCCAGACCGTCCTCAGCCATAGAGATTCGCAGTTTTCTTGGTTTGGCGGGTTATTATCGGCCGGTTTGTTCAGGGATTTTCATCTATTGCATCACCCTTGACCAAGTTGACTCAGAAGGGTGCTTCATTTGTATGGTCGAATGAGTGTGAGGAGAGCTTTCAGAAGCTCAAGACAACATTGACCACGGCTCCAGTGTTAGTTTTACCATCAACTTCAGGTTTATATACTGTGTATTGTGATGCTTCGAGAGTTGTTATCGGTTGTGTGTTGATGCAGGAAGGTAGATTTATTGCTTATGCTTCTCGTCAGTTGAAGCCCCATGAGAAGAACTACCCTGTTCATGATTTGGAGTTGGCTGCCATAGTTCACGCGTTGGAGATTTGGAGGCATTATTTGTATGGTGTGTCTTGTAAGGTATTTACTGATCATCGTAGCCTCCAGCACTTGTTCAAACAGAAGGATCTCAATTTGAAGCAGCAAAGATGGTTGGAGTTGCTAAAGGATTACGACATTACTATTTTGTACCATCCAGGAAAGGCCAATGTGGTAGCCGATGCCTTGAGTCGGAAGGCGGTGAGTATGGGGAGTTTGGCATATATTCCAGTTGGGGAGAGATCCCTTGCAGTTGATTTTCAGGCCTTGGACAATCGGTTCGTGAGTTTGGATATTTCGGAGCCTAGTCGGGTGTTGCCTTGTGTGATTTTTCGGTCTTCTTTATTTGATCGCATCAGAGAGCGCCAGTATGATGATCCTCATTTGCTTGTCCTTCAGGATAAAGTTCAACACAATGATGCCAGAGATGTGACTATTGGTAATGATGGGGTGTTGAAGATGTAGGGCTGGATATATATGCCCAATGTAGATGGGCTTCGGGAGTTGATTCTAGAGGAGGCCCATTGTTCGTGGTATTCCATTTATCTAGGTGCCGCGAAGATGTATCAAGATCTGAGACAGCATTATTGGTGGAGGAGAATGAAGAAAGATATTGTGGGATTTGTAGCTCGGTGTCTCAATTGTCAGTAGGTGAAATATGAGCATCAAAGACCGGGTAGCTTGCTTTAGCAGATGGATATTCCCGAGTGGAAGTAGGAGAGGATCACTATGGATTTTGTAGTTGGACTTCCACGGACTTTGAAGAAGTTCTATGCTATTTGGGTGATTGTGGATTGACTGACCAAGTCTACGCACTTCATTCCTGTGTGTACTACCTATTCTTCAGAACGGTTGGCAGGGATCTATATCCTAGAGATTGTTCGTTTGCATGGTGTTCCAGTTTCCACCATTTCAGATAGAGGTACTCAGTTTACTTTGCAGTTTTGGAGAGCCGTGTAGAGAGAGTTGAG
Organism: Nicotiana glauca; assembly: GCA_026770625.1. Lineage (NCBI taxonomy): Eukaryota > Viridiplantae > Streptophyta > Magnoliopsida > Solanales > Solanaceae > Nicotiana > Nicotiana glauca. Next base: position 30,927 of record MU726240.1, on the reverse strand, counting down.
TACTCAGGTTTAGTTAAGCACAACTTTTCACCCTCAGACGGACGGGCAGTCCGAGCGCACTATTCAGATATTGGAGGACATGTTGCGTGCTTGTGTCATTGATGTTTTAGGGTTATGGGATCCGTTTCTATTGCTTGCATAGTTTGCTTATAATAATAGCTGCCAGTCGAGTATTTAGATGACTCCATATAAGGCTTTGTATGGGAGGCGGTATAGATATCCAGTTGGTTGGTTTGAGCCGGGTGAGGCTAGGCTATTGGGGACAGACTTGGTGCAGGATGCTTTAGAAAAGGTGCAAGTGATTCAGGAGAGGCTTCGTACAGCGCAGTCGAGGCAAAAGAGTTAAGCTGACAGGAAGGTTCGGGATGTGTCCTACATGGTTAGTGAGAAGGTTCTGTTGAAGGTTTCACCCATGAAGGGTTTTATGAGATTTGGGAAGAAGGGTAAATTGAGTCCTAGGTTCATTGGGCCTTTTGAGGTGCTTCGGAGGATTTGGGAGGTGGCTTATGAGCATGATTTGCCACCGAGCTTGTCAAGTGTGCATTCGGTATTTCATGTTTCTATGCTCCAAAAGTATATTGGGGATCCGTCTCATATTTTGGATTTCAGCACGGTTCAGTTAGATGATGATTTGACTTATGATGTGGAGCCAGCAGCTATTTTGGAGTGCCAAGTTCGAAAGTTAAGATCAGAGGATATAGCTTCAGTAAAAGTGCAATGGAGAGATCGTCCCATGTAGGAGGCTACCTTGGAGACCGAGCGAGAGATGCGGAGTAGATATCCTAACCTATTTGAGGCTTCAAGTATGTTTCTTGACTCGTTCGAGGACGAACGTTTGTTTAAGAGGGGAGGATGTGACGGCCCGGACAGTCATCTCATGAGTTACCGCTCCGTTTCACCCATTTCTACTTCTTATTGCTTTTTTTATTTGTTCCATGTGTGATTGGATTGGTTGACTCGGGTTCGGAAAGGTTTTGGTAAGGTTTGAGACACTTAGTCTCTTTTGAGTGAGTTTAAGTTGAAAAAGTCAACCGGATGTTGACTTATATGCTAGAGGGCTCGGATGTGAGTTTTGATGGTTCAAATAGCTTCGGGAGGTGATTTGGGACTTAGGAGTGTGATCGGAATGAGTTTTGGAGTCCCGGAGTAGATTTAGGCTTGAATTGGCGAAGTTGGAATTTTGGCGTTTCCTGGTTGATAGGTGAGATTTTGATATGGGGGTCGGAATGGAATTCCGGGAGTTTCTGTAGGTCCGTTATGTTATTTGGGATGTGTGTGCAAAGTTTCAGGCCATTCGGACGTGATTTGATAGACTTTTGATCAAAAGCGTAATTCAGATGATTTTGAAAACTTAGGCTTGAATCCAATATGTTTTGGTTGATTCGATGCTGTTTGAGGTGTTTTGAAGATTGGTATAAGTTTGGATGGTGGTATATGATATGTTTGTGCTTTTGGTTGAGGTCCCGGGGATCTCGGGGTGATTTCGGATGGTTGGCGGAAAGATTTGGAGTTGGTTGTGACACCTGAAGTTTCCCATTGTTGCCATAACCGCATCTTGGCTTGGGGACCGCAGGTGCGGTCTCGCAAAAGCGAGATTTGAATCGCAGAAGCGAAAAGGGCCTGGGAAGGCAGAAACTGCTGGGCATTGCAGATGCGAAAGTGGAGGATTTAAGTGATGACCACAGAAGCGGTCCATTGACCGCAAAAGCGGAACCGCAGAACCGGTTAAAGGGCTGCAGGTGCGGAATCCCTGGGCCAGAAGGTATATAATATTTCCTTCGCGAATTTTTTTGCTAAGTTCTTCATCTTTTGAAGTCGGCAAGCGAGCTAGGGCAGAGAAATCAAAGGAAAATCGAAGGGAATCAGTTGGGTAAGTTCCCTAAGCTTCATTACTTGGGTTTATGATCATTTTTCCATTGTTTAATCATGGTATTAGTAGGAATTAAGGGTTAAAATTGAGAAAACTAGGGCTTGGTATTGGATACCTAGACTTGAGGATTTGAGGGGCCATTTGTGGTCGGATTTTGGGACTTTTGATATGTATGAGCTCGTAGGGAGATAAGGAATCTATTGATATAAATTTTATCAAATTGAGAGACCTGGGCCCGGGGGTCGGGTTTTGGTAATTTCGGAAATTGTGTTGTAAATTGATTATTTTCGCTTGGGCTTCATTCTCTTAGCATATTTTGACGTCGTGATTCTGATTTTGGATAGATTCGACGCGAGTGGAGGCCAATTCGAGGGGTAAAGGCGTCGCGGGCTAGAGTTCTGACCGATTGAGGTGAGTAATGATTTTAAATGTTGTCTTGAGGGTATGAAACCCCGGATTTGCACATCGTGGTGATATATCGAGGTGACACACACGCTAGACGACGAGCGTGGGATCGTGCACCATTGGGGATTATGACTTAGTCCATCCCGAATGACTGTTTTACCGCGTATTTGATTGAAAACTATTTGCTATCATCATGTTTTGGGATGAATGCCATATATGGGCCCCGTGCCAATTATTTGGACCCTTAGGGGATTTTTACTAATATTTCCTCACTATTTTGATTTTATACTTGTACTTAGTCATGCTATATTTTACTATTTTTGTAACTCAGCCATGCTTACTCCGTTTTAAACATTAAATGATAAATTGGGCGGAGCATCATATTTTATTGTTGCCCGAGTGGCTTATGAGATTCTGACTAAGTAAGGCCGAGGGCCTGTGTTGTGAGGATACACTGATTATGATTATGAGGTCGAGGGCCTGAGATTGTTCGCCACGAGGTGGCTTGTTGATATGAGGCCGAGAGCCTGTTGATTATGCCACGAGATAGCTTGATGTTGCGCTTGGGTCGTAAGGGCCCCTCCAGGAGTCTGCACACCCCCAGTGAGCCGGTACCCATTGTGATGTGAGAAATAGCCCGAGGGGCTGGTGTTGCTCTATGATATTGCCCGAGGGGCTATTCTTTATGTGTTTATCTTTCTTAGTTGCCTGTCATTTACTGCTTAATTGTTAAAAAGGCATTTTCAAGATGTTTAAATTGAACTAAAGTGACTTCACATATTTTATTGCTTCATTGCTTTTACTGGCTTTTATTGCTTCTTTTTAGCCTGCTGATGTGCCTTTACATGATTTCTTATTACTCAGTCTGCATTTATTATTATTATTACTCACTTTACTCTCTGCACCCCGTGTGCAGATTCAGGCGCATCATGCTTGCGAGGGTTGAGAGAGCTTCCAGTAGATTTCAGAGATTCACTAGGTAGTTGCCCTGCGATTTGCAGCCCAGTGCTTCTCCCTCTACTATCTTATTTCTTCTGTTTTAGTCATGTAATAGTTGTGTAGGTTCTTTTCAAACTTGTAATTTTTTATGATAGATGCTCATGATTGGTGACACTCCGATGCCAGGCTATGTCTATTCCGCAACTGTATTGTTTACCTTATTTTGGGATTTTTATTATCATGTTAAAGACTTAGTTTTATTACTTAATTGCTTAAAAATGAATTGGGAATGTGTCGGCTGGCCTTGTCTTCACGAGAGGCGCGGTTTAGGGTCGTGACACAGATAGTAATGTTGTAGCAGTAAGTTGAAAGGGAAAAAGGTAAAAAGAAATGTTTAGAAAACTTAGGTAGGACAAAAGAGAAAATGAAACTTGAAATCCAATGCCTTATTAAACAACCCCAACTAGAGGAGGCTTGAGGCTGTAAAGTTACAGCAACAGCAACTCAACTTCATTTTTATTCTCAGCTTAACTACAATGTATAGATATGTTTACACTTTGGCAGAAGTGTTGGGTACAGCAGCAGCATCCTTGAGCAGGGGAAGTAGCTTTCCCTGTTGGTGCTTCTCTACTATGCCTGCAGAAGAAGAAATAAATGTCAAAGCTGCGGGCAAGTTTTAGACGGAAGGAAGAGATGGTGATAAAAGAGGACAAGTTGATGATTCTTACTGTCGCAGCCACCAACATGCTTTCCCCCAATAAACACGTTTGGCACAGTCCTCTGCCCAGTCCATTCGAGTAGTGCTTGTTGCACCTCATTTCCATCACCTTCAAATAAACAAAATTCACCAAAGAAATTCTCATCGGCTATAATGCGCAACTATAGGGTTCAGGAACTATGCGAGTAAACACACATTTTGGCAAAGCTAAACTAAGCCAACAAGTTCAAGGTATCCATTAGAAGAACCAATATCCCAAACATGTTCTAGCCAGTGCTTCTATGTACTTCCAAAGCAAAATTCAAGTTCTCAAGGTGCTAGATGGCAATGCTCAATGCATATAAGCAGGAAGATCATAAAACAAATACTGGCCACTGGAGCCATGCCCTCCAGTGCCCCATGCCAAAAACTTATACGAAATTTCCACTAGGATACGATAATGATCCCTGTTTTGCTTAAAATAATCATGGGGCCAGAAAGTTCCTGACAATGGGTACAAAATACTTTCTATTGAAAGAAGTGTCATGGTAACCAACAAAACAATTATAAAAATCATTTGTAATTCTTAAACCTCCAGGATTTAAGAGTGTTGAAAATTGAATATTTAGCCATACTTAGCAAAATTCATTCTGAGACATCATCAAACAGACCATTACAATTAGATACATAACATCTTTTTTGCTTAATCTACTCTATTTTCGTACCTTGGTGCTTATAATATTTTAGGGACAACATCCTGCTTCGCAAAAGGAGGTTGAATACTTCTTTGGATCTCTTAAGAAACTCTAGGGTCACTTCCTAATACACCCAAGAGAAGATATCCAAATCTTCTTAAACTTTTCCTTTTTCAATTAACTTAGAGATAGAACAGTCGAATTGATATAGAAAATTGAAAAAGGAAGGAAAACAAGACAGTGGAAGTGAAGGGAATCTTGTCACGAGATTTTCTTAATAGCTATTGAAAGATAGGATTTTGGTAAATAAAAGGATCATATATAAGACGTTTACCAGAGAAGTGACACATGGAATCACAAAAGAAAAAAAGAGAGGAAAACAATCTGAAACACTACCACCCCGGCCCTGCTCCTCCTCCCGCCTCTAAACCCCC
>MU726240.1:8569-21432 GCA_026770625.1 Nicotiana glauca | reverse complement strand
AAAAAAAAAAAAATTGGCTTTGGAGGAGCTTGAGCCAACAGGCTATAATTATGTTCTGAATTGGTTTATTTTATGCATTCACGGCAAAACCCAAGGATTCCAATTTGTTTTTTGGACTTAAAGTCAACACAAAAGATAATAAGAAAATAACTTCCTTTGTATATCTATTTCTTTTGCTACTTACCCCGCTGTCCCAATATTTTTGTGCACTTCCACAAGTCAAAGTTAAATATCATCCACATTCATTTTAAGTACATTCATACATGATTGGCAAATCTCAGACCTTTCATTTGATTTTAAATTATAGATGATTAGAAAATTTAAAGCTTTTGCACAAGGATTCTTTTCATGTAATTTTTCTTTTTTCTCATCTCATTGCAAAAGTTGTTAAAATCTACCAAAGCCAAACTTGACATGAAAGACTGAATTTAGATAAAAGTTTTACGACACAGGGAATACTTACTTGGAATTTTTCTTTTTGGATTGGCTAATTTTACTTTTCATAGTGCTATTTTATCCCTGAAGAAAGGTGAAAAAGAGTGCTATATGAAGCATCTTTTCCCCCTCTTTTCTTTGTTTCAAGGACAATTGATTATCCAATGATTGGATTCCAATCGAAAGACAGAAAAGATTTAGTATAAGACAGAAATATTCAAGTTATGACATTGACAGCATGCATTTATACTCTAGGGCTATACACTGATACATTCTATTAGTCCAACAATCCTTATTATGGAAATATAACATGAACCTGCTAAAAACATAAGCTCAGAAACAGTCAAGCAGGGCGAATCCAGGATCAACGTCAGTGAGTTGAGAATAAGTGTGATGTGATCTTATTATATGAAAACTTTAATTTATAGCATACAGATACATAGTTACATAGTTAAAGCAACAGGTTTAAACCCGCGTTAGATCGGCCTGTGCAGTCAAGTAACCAGTAAAGCCAGAATATACTACTCCATTGTATTATGAATAAGATGATGATGACTTGGAAGCAAAAATAGCTTCTAAATCATTGTGCAATCCTCTTGGTTTTGACTTGAAGTCTGCTGATGCATCTATAGATGAGCTCCCACTTCTCTTTGTATTCCAAAATCCGCTCCATCTAACAGTACTTGTTGAGGGATCACTTGGACTTGCCTTACTGTCTTTACTAAAGCTGGACTTTGCTAGTTCTCTTATTCACCGCACCCATGCTTTATCACCTGAGCTCCTACTACCAGAACTCCTATTCCTGTCACCATAAGAAGTAACATCCCCAGTTTCCTTTAGTCTGTGGTCTAACAATGCAGACCCGCTTTCGAGCTTTCTGATCAATCTTTGAGGAATGAAAAACAAGAGGAATCCAATTGATGCTGCTTTCAGACCAGAACAGAAAGAATTGTCATCAGGACCGAGTCGCTTTGTCTGTCTGTATAATGCATACCATTCATTAAGCAGCTGGACCAAAAATGCTATGAAGAAAAGTGCAAGCATAGCGATTCCAATTTCGGTTTCCTTTCTTGACGAATCTCTATCTAAGAGAGCAATGCAAGGCTTTTTCAGAACCATAAAGAATAGCTGGAAAGAAGTGATGCTAAGCAGGACAACTATCGGAGTTTTTGAAGACCAGTTCTTCAAATAAGTACCAGCCACAATTCCAAGACAAACACGCTTCACAAATTCAAGAAATGTGAAGTATATTCTTAGAATACCAAACAACTTCTGGATAAAAGGTGCTTCTGCATCTTCCGTCTCATCGTCTGTTGCAATGACTTTGTCATTATGCTTGCTAGAATTTCCTCCTGTAATCTGAGAGAGCATATACTTTGGTGGACCCCTTAGGTCCTCAAACAGGGGCCCAAACATGATTAAATATTTGGAATCGCGTGATTTTTTCCAAGTCCACTGACCTCTTTTACCAGGACCTAGGGTAACTCGGATTAATTCTTGATACCAATGGAATGTCTGCCCAACTTGGTGTACCTCCTTATACTGAAGAAGCTTCCCTAACGTGATTCCAATAGAGAGGAACAAGAGCAATGCTAGCAATAGAAATGATACTAAACCCAAAAGTAAAATGCCAACAACAATTCCTGCAGTTGATCCTCCTAGAAGAAAAGAAGAACAAATTTGTGATCTCGTAAACTGGATTTACAAATCTTCTACTGATGCAGATAGAAACTATAAAATGCACAGATCCATTCTAGTAGAGAAATTTCTTACAGTAAATGATAGATTATCTCCCTACCAAAGGATGTATCTCGATACTAGGAATATTTAGGATCTTAATAAAGCTGTAGCCTTTGAGGCTAGAGACATTTTTAGATATATGCAACCGTGCCTAATTTCTCATAATTGATGTGGTTTTCTCTTTTCTAATGACAGAAAAAAGCTTTACACCTACGATAATTATGCAGGTAATATGGATTAACTTCAGTATTAATGATCTACTGGCAGCTTTAACTCATTATGACAAAATCTATGCAGATCACAATCTATCAGATATCACAGTTCTAAGAGCTGTAATGCTTTGAACCCAGTGACCTGGTCAATATCTGATTAAGGAAAGTAGCATCTAACTGTTATGGATAAATATGATCAGCTTACAGATATATCCGATCATTTTTAGATGTGAAAATTGATGTCTTTCAGGTGGAATGCACTCGTTGCAACAGAATGCATAAAGGAGCATAGTGCTTATGAATTGGAAATACCTTTAACTATATTTACTGAGACTTTGCAAATGACAGGTATGGCCAGAATTAAAAGGAAGATCTCAAATCTTGGAAAGACCAAAGCTCCATAGCTCCACTTTTTTTCTGTGTCCTTTCTCAGCTTTAAAATAAAAAGGAGCAAAACATGAAGCAATATCAAACTGCCTCCAATAACGGCTAACCAAAAACATGCTTCTGTCGAAATCTCTCCACCTGGAAACAGCAGATGAATTATTCATTAACAGGTGCGAAATACATCTTTTGCTTAAAAGCTTAAGAAAACTATTTTCAAGTACATGCACTTGATCATCCTTTTCTTTTTTCACTAAAACCTAAGCCCCAATAAATTGGGAAACTAAACACCTTTGATCACTTCAAAAGATGTGATACATAGACAATTTTTGGTACTTACCCACTTGAATATTGTGGATCCAGGATATACTGAGCTTCCGGAAGAAGATTCTAGCTCTGCCATTCAGAAGAGCACTCAACAATGTTATCAGGGAACAATTATTTAAGTTATGGTGAAAGTTGTGGATTCTAACCTCGAAGATTGACCTATATTCCATAGGACTAAGTGGCAACCCATATAATCCTGTAAGTTCTGTCCACATTGTATTTCTCCGCTTTCATTCCAAAGTCATGAATTTTAGAGCCGTATGAATGTGAGTCTGTTGGGGACCTTGGTCCCATCATGAATGGAAGCATACTACCAGTTTCCCATGGGAGCCTCATGTAGGGAACACTCCATTGCAGGCCTCTTAACAAATTCGTAGTATTCATCTGGCAAGGTAACTGGCAACCATCTCGTCAATGCAAATACCTGAATGTGACAAGCTATTCTCTGTTTCAAGACACAAAAAGAAAAGATACGTATTCAGAACAGTGTCATGGAATAATCAATCTAAGAGTGATATTTTGATCTCAAAGAATTTTTAAATTTCAATGAACTTAATGGGCGTAAGATACTTGGACATTTCCAAAAAAATTATTCATCCGCACTAGAGCCTTCTGATATTGTTAGTGAGACATAAACTCAACTACCCACTTAAATCATCAGCAAAACTCGATCATAATGGTATCTATGCCTTATGACTGTTTTTCGTTGGTAGCTACTCCAAACTCTACAAAAATAAAAATCCGACTTGTGATGAGTGATCTGTCAAACTGGATTATATTTTTGTTTTGAGAAAGCAAATGATGATTCCCTTCTCCTGGTGTTGCTTCCAACAATACATCTCAGGAACAAAGGACAACTTCATGAGCTACACTAAGAGACTTAGAGTTGTAAGATTCAAGAACTTTCATATCTTTCCCCAAATTAAGTCCCCACATGGACTGCAAACTTTATTGCATTAGAATCCTAGGAGTCTAACATAAAGTTGTTAAGGAAGGGGTATTTACAAAAAAGATTTCTAGCAGGATCAGATGTCATAAATACTACTATTAACTATGGTGCAACATTTTAACGAAGGATAGTTTAGTCATACTAATAATTTTCATCTAAAATTTAGCATTTTCTTAACGGGTGTGTTCAAATAAAATTGGGAGAAATTTAAAAATAGCCAGATTTACAACTAGTCGTTCAAAAATAGTCCAATTTCAAAAGTAATCGAAATTTAGCTACTTTTTATGTAAAGATAAATCTGAGCGAAAACACTGTTTAAAACCCGAAAAATACTCCAGTATATTATGCTGGAGTTCCAGCATAAGTATACTTGAACTCCAGCATATTATACTGGAGTTCCAGGATAGTATGCTGGAACTCCAGCATAATATGATGGACTTCCAGCATAAGTACATTAGACCTCCAGCATAATATACTGGAGTTCCAACAAATATATTGGTCTAGTATAATATACCGGAGTTTGGAGTACCAATGCTCTAGTCTCCAGTATATTATACTGGAGCCAACAAAGTATACCGGTCCAGCATAATATGCTGGAGTTCATACACGAGTGCATCGAACTCCAGTACATTATGCTGGACCGGTCTCTGTTGCAGCAAAACGGTGGCTATTTTTTATTGACTTGGTAAACACTGGCTATTTTTGATTGACCGATCCGAAAACTAGCTATACCGTATTATTTTTACAATAAAATTAATCACTTATTGTGAACCGGAAGGAGTATTTTTTTTTTAAAGTGCTTTTTCCGGAACTTCTTTTGATGAAAAGTAATTTTTATTTAGCTAATCATTATATATATATATATATATATATATATATGACATTTTTACCCTTCATAACTAATTATTCTTTCCAATTCTTCTAAAGTTTGCTTTTTTATTTTAGCACCTACATTGCCATTTGGTGAATTTATTAATATATTATATGCACCTAAATCTACAGGTCTCTAGAGTTAATATTTTAGAATTTCTATGGACTTGCACGTCTTCAATAGCCAACTTTTGCAATTCCCTACCGTTTACCTTTGGCAGAATAGCCTCTTAAAGACAAACACTTTTACTTGTACTGGTTTGATTTCTCGATCCTCCTACTTCATAAAGTTTCATCCGAACACTTGAACTTATTCATATAGAATATCTCAAACCCTACTATTGACCGAGCTGACGTGGGAGGGATATGGATGAGTTGGAAAAAATATGTGATATACACACGTTTGAGTAGCGTGAATTGGTGAATCTAATTTAAACATAATTAAAAAGTTAAATAAAAAAGAAAAAGGGATAAAGTGTCCGAATAATCTATCTATATAGAATAGGAGAAGCAAAACCATATTATTATGCCAAGTGTCAATACATAAATTAAATATGTGTCCAATTTTTGGACACACTTCCAACTAATTTGGAAGTTCAAAACTAGAAACTGAAATCTACCACTAAGGACGTGGAAGCAGCAGAAGGAAGTGGTGATGAAAGTGGCAAAGTGTAGAAGCCACGACGCATGCCACGTTCTCTTCATGCAGCAACGCTTCAACACCCTTTTAATCAACTCCCCTCAAAAATTGAAGTAGTTCAGAAAATATAGCAACTGTGTTAAATCTGTGAAGAGAAATTAAAAATGTCAGGCCTCACCATTGGAGATGACCTTCCTAATCTGGAAGTAGAAACCACTCATGGAAGTATTCAAGTCATCAAACATCCTTCTCAGTGATGATTTTGAACCTCGGGTGTGTTAGTCAAACTAACAGATAGGACAGTTATTTCATTATTGTACATTAAACAAGACCATTAATTCGTTTACGATTTAAGCGATGATTTTGAACCACAGGTCTGCTTTTCAAACCTACCTGTAATTATCTTATAATTGACTTTATTGTGTAAATATTTTGTACATCGTTAATTCATAGAACTTAAACTCGCTGGTCAATTCTCCTTTGCAGCTATCAGATTTTGGGTTAGCGATATCGGGACCCACAAAAGCATCCTACTTGATTCATAGTAATGTGGTGGGAACCTTTGGTTATCTAGCGCCGGAGTATTTTATGTATGGGAAAGTAAGTGATAAGATTGATGTCTACTCCTTTGGTGTGGTTCTGTTGGAACTATTATCAGGGAGAAAAGCTATTGGCTTTGAGACTCCAAGTGGTCAAGAAAGTTTGGTCATGTGGGTAAGCATCTGTACTTTGGCAATGAAACTTTTAGTCCAAATTACAACTTCATTACTCACTTCATCTAAGTTTTTTTCTAAAATTATTTTCCAGGCGAAACCTAAGTTAGAAAGTGAGGATATTTAAGCAATTTTGGATGTGAATGTTGAAGATGATAAAGTCCAAAGAATGAATCTTGCAGCAAAACTCTGCCTTACACAAGCAGCAACGAACGCTGCGTCATAACATAAACCAGGTAACTAGCTAATTCATTATATGGGGGCTTTTTTTTTGGGGAGGATAAAGAATATAACCTACTATACATAATATTTTAAATTTACCGTTCCTGTGTGCGGAGTCATTCATACCCCTATCTTAGCAATCGTCTCATATTCGCTATCGGCCCTAATGGAGCTCCAACCTGAAGTATAACTGGAAGAAATTTTAAGCCATCCTCAAAAGTAGAGGGGTAATTTAAGATCTTTTCTTGAAGTATTTTTATACCTGGAATCGATCTAATTCATGTTGTGCTCCCTTAAAGTCAAGGGTAAATATGAGAAAATTTTGCTACCAACAAAAATATTAATGACCGCACGGTAAAACAAATGGTATAATTATTTCTAATAATAGAGTAAATTTGGACATTTTCCTTTTTTTTTTGAATGGAAACATTAAGATTGTAACACCATATTGTTATTTGAGTAGATTCTGAAGATGTTGAAGGGGGAGAAAGATGGAAATAAAGAAGCTAATGGTGGAAGTGGTGAGTATCATAACAATTTAAAGAACATAATGATTATGAAGTATATCCAGATTCAAGTGCAGAGTCTCATATAAGTCTTGCATTACTTAATTCCACATCTTTCAGCAGCAGTACTCAGGACCAAAGCAGCCCTCTTTCTTCTATAGATGAGTACTTGAGAAAAACATGGAGCAGATCCTCAAGCTCAGAATATTAGTAGCTTTTAATACAAACTTTTGCAATGTCATTGTGTACAGTTGGAAGAAGAAAAATGCACCCATTGTTGAGCTGACTAGATTTAATAGGAACAAGAACTTTGTGATAATAGCAAGAAAGTTGTCAACCCCACAGATCTTTTGCAATTCTGTGGATCGAACTGTTGTAATAAAGTTCATTATCTTTTTCTTTTGCTGTTTTTGAAAGTTCAATTTTGGCAGCGGTTAAGAAATCAACCAAAATTGCTCTATTTTAATCTCAATAATTAATTATGCGTGGGTCTAAATCGTTACTATCTTTTAAAGCGACTTAACTATTAATAGTGAATCCATTAATGATTAAAAACAACTCCTAAATAGTACGTAGAGAGAATCTTTCATTCTCCTTTTTCTTTATGTGTAAACTGTTCTTACAATTCTCATTAATATATATTCTTCCTTTTATCAAATTTGGCAAGGCTAAATGACTTGCCCAACCCGTTCAAGGTTGGGCTGCTTATTAACATGTCCATTTATTGAACTTAGTTAATTTTGATCTAACCAATCTCAGTTGGCCTAATTTTTATCCCAAAAATAACAAGCAAGGACACTTTTAATTGATACAATAATGGAGAGGACTTTGGTCTTTCACATGATTAATGTTACATATACATCTATTTTTATTATATCTCTCGCTGTTCATCCTTTTTGAATTAAATATGCGTATCGCGCGAGTACGTATACTAGTAGTAATAGAAAAATAAAAGGAAAAAGGACCCATTACTATTTCAAACACAGCCACTCACCTTTCTTCTTCCTTTCTGCTGCCACCGCCTCCTCCTCTCTTCGTCACCTTTCTATTTCTTCCCAATAAACCAATTAAATCATATACTACCCCATATATATATCCTTATATGTAACCAAAAGATAAAATCTTAGAAGATATGCCAAATTCTTAATTGAATAAATATTTCTCTTTTTCTGGGTTTTCCTCGTTTCATCGTCCAACTGTTCAAATTTGAGCTACCAAACATTCTTTTTTGTTGTTTATTTTAATTTGTTATCTTTCTAAAAAGAAAATCGATTGTCTAATTTGATTTTGTTCCTTGAATTTATGTGTTTTGGGTGAGCTTTGGGATACTTTTAGTGGGATTTGATTGATTTTGCTTTATATTCCAAAATAAAAAAATGAATAGGTTATTCGATTTGAATTCTTAAATTTCCCCGTAATGAGTTTGTGAAGAATTTGGAGAATTCTAGTGTTTTTGGTGATCCCCAATTGCAGTTTGTGTATTTTTCTCTGTTTTGAGTTTTGAGGGCCAAAGAGAATGATAAGAGTAGTTTTTTTTCATTCTTATTTTATTTTTCTGGTTTTAATTTTTTAATCAAATTTATAATTGCTGAAATCGATTATGACATGGCAAATAACGTGTATCTGATGATGTGTCATTCACACGTGAGAGAGTGAGATACACGCAGGGCGAAGGGGTTTAAAAGAATATATTTGAACAAGTTCAAGAGTGTAGACGAAACTTCGTAAAGTAGGAGGACATGGTTGTCAAACCGATGCAAGTAAAGGTGCCAACTAGGCTATTCTGCCTTTTATCTTTTATTGTTTCTCGCTCAATGATAACTTTATAAATTCTAATTCAATAGAGGCTGTCTTATTTCTTTGGACCCTTGTCCGGATGTGCATACAAAGACGTTTACACACAACAATCCAGATGATTTTTGCAAAAGAAATCCTGTTTAATTTACTTCTTAGTTTGTTACTGTCACGATCCAAAATCCACTAAGGATCGTGATGGTGCCAGACACCACTACCAGGCAAGCCAAAACCAGTTTACTTGAAATTTCTTGTTTTAACATTTTCGAGATCGTTCCTTTTGTACATTAAACAATATGTAATAAGTTTTAATGAATAGATACTGATGTCTTTAACAAACTCAATATTAAACAATCACATAATCATTCCAGAACCTGATGTCACAAGTGCATGAGTTGTCTCTAGAAAACAAAATAATACAACAATTGTCTGAGAATACAAATAGGACAGATAATAAATATGGAAATCTGAAAGAGACTCTGTTGGTTGCGGGTCGTCTTGAGAAGTGCAGCTCACCTAAGTCTCCATATTAACCATGTTACTCCCACTAGGCCGCTAGAAATGCAGGTGCCTATGCAACAAAAATACACAACAAGTGTAGTATGTGTATGAAAACAACGTGTACTCAGTAAATATCTCGTCTAATCTCCAAGAAATAGAGACGAGAGGTCGACTCGACACTTACTAGTAGTCCAATGATGATACATCAATAATATAACAAGTCAAGGGTTTATGTAAACATGAATGTAATTCAATAGAGTGAAGCAAGTAAACAATTCTTTTTTTTATAGGAAAATTTTCAATTTACTTTTTCATCATTTATACATATATTCAGTAAATTACAAGGCAAATAATATAAGAATGCGCAAATCATGCGGAGGACGTACGGTCCGATCCAACAATATTTAAATTGTGCACTGCCAGAGGGTCGAATGTCACGAACTACAGATGCATCTATTACCTCGCTCGCGAATCATAAATGCGACGCAGTCAAATTTAAACAAACACTCCAAACAGTCAATCAAGAAACCATCATGGAATCAATCATCCAATAAAAGGAAAACTCTTTTTTTAAAAGTCAAGATACGAATGTCTAGTTTTTATAAATTCTTTTATACATTTCAATATATTTTAAGCATTTCAATTTGACAACAATATTTTAAATATTACAAGTAAAATATGCTTTTGGGCCTAGACTACCCGGACTTAAGCATAATAGTAGTTACGCATGGACTTTCGTCACCACGCGCAGACGTAGCCCCCACAAATAGGAGCACATAACCAATTAGCTCACCTATGGGGACAATTCCCTCTTACAAGATTAGAAAGGAGACTCGCCTCGCTCCAAAGTTCCATAACCGACATTCACGCATTTTCGAAGACTTAAATTGATGCATAACGCTCCAAAAATAGCCAATTATTATGCAAATCCATTAATGTATGTTCAATTACTCATAATAATCCAATTTATATCAATTCCTAACCTCGATCGAAAAGTTGACAAAAACGCCCTCAGGCCCACGTCCCCGGATTCCGAATTTTTTCGAAGATAAAATTTATCCATAACCTCACGAATTCAAATATATAATTTACTCTATATTTTATGCCCAAAATCGTGGTCAAAATCCAAGAATACCAAATTTTTAGGTTTTCCTCAAAATCACAAATTCCTAGAAATTTTTATGTCCAAATCCGTATATAATCATGTATTTAACTCAAAACTAGCATAAATCACTTAACTCATGCTTGGTGGTGAAAATCGCACCTCAAAGTTGCTCCAAAAAATTCGGCTCCAATGGAAGAAATAGGGTTGAAATGAACCCAACCCCCGATTTAAAAGAACCTCTCTGTCTCCACCATTTTTGCACATATGGTCACTTGACTGCATTTGCGGTTCCGCAGGTACGACTTACCATCCGCTTCTGCGGTCTCCCTCCAAGCCCCCAACTTCCGCATCTGCACATTCGCATCTGCGGTCCCAATCTAGCCAGCCCGCATCATTGCTGGCTTGAGAATTCAACACCGGACTAATTCCTCAAGTACAAAGATAGGTTTATTTTGGTCTTGGACTTCCTTATAGTGCATTACCTTCAGTCCATGTCTAACAGAACCCAAAATATAAACAGAAATTCAAAACTAAAATTAAAACTAATGGCAACTTAAATGCTAATGCGAAACACAATGTAAGGCTAAAGAGTCAATCTTTTTTAGACCATCCAAGCTTGGGATAGTGTACGTTAGAAGATTGGGAAGTGCCTCCCGATGACTTCAACTTTTGCAAATGTTCTGCACTTCAAATAAGAGGAAGAGATGCTAACAGCAAGCTCTTGGAACTAGCATATACTTTCTGGGATTTTAATTGAGTTGATTTCTAAGATGGCCACTCAGTTAATGACAATTGTGTAAGAAAGTTAATTTTTTTATTTTGTAATAGAAAAATCACTCTTTTTTACTATTTTACTTACACAGTCAATTTTATTTGTTTTCTAATAGAAAAGTCACATACAAAGTCGCCCTATATATTCAGGTGATATTTGTGGTGGCTTTAGCTCATTTGACAATATTTTTTGAAGCCAAATGGCATGACCTATCACATCATCATGCAACATAGGTGTTATTTGGCATAGTCCGAAACCAAAATGATGCAAATTTAGACTCAACACAAAAATAGGTAAAAAAAAATATTGATGACCTTTTTTATATATAGCGCATGAAACAATAATACAACAACAATATCCCGGCAAGGGAACAATAATATAACAACAACATCCCGATAGGGGAACAATAGTATAACAACAACATCACGGCAGGGGAACAATAATATAACAACAATATTCCGGCAAGGAAACAATAATATAATAAAAACATCCCGACAAGGGAACAATAATATAACAAAAATATCCTGACAAGGGAGTAATAATACAAATCATCATATTAAGCACGAATAAACCACGACGGAGTCACATCAATTACAACATAAGACTCACGGGCATGCTTGACACCGATATATAAATATTCGTCACCATCCTATACGTCGTACTCCACAGTTAACACATACCAAATAAGACACAACTCCTAATCTCTCAAACTAAGGTTAGACCAAATACTTACCTTAAAATTTCATGGCCAACTCAAGCCTCAAATGCCACTTTTCCTATAGAATTTGTCTCCAAATTACTTGTATCTAGTCTAAATTAATTTAACAACATCAATAAATGTTAAAGAATTCGTACCCAATGCTTAATCATGGGTTTTTCTATCGTTTTTCCTAAAAAGTAAAAAATCGACCCCGGGCTAGCTTGGTCGAAACTCGAGGTTCGGACCAAAACTCGATCACTCATTCACCCACGAGCCCAAATATGCAATTAGTTTCGAAATCCGGTCCCAAAATGAGGTCTAAATTTTAATTAATCAAAAAGTCCTAACTCTACCCAAATCCCTAATTTCTACCATAAAAACCCAAGATTTTAGGATGAAAATTGATGAAATGCAATGGGAAATCAAAAGAAAAAGATTTAGAATCATATACCAATGCTTTCGGGAATAACTTGTTCTTTGAAAATCGCCTCAATGCTCCCTAGTTTTAAAAATATGAAGTAATATACTAAAGCCCGATTTTGCTACTATTTTTTATTCACTAGACAGGCCTTTTTCGTGTTCGCGAAGGGCCTGTCGCGTTCACGAAGGGTCAGACCCAATAGCCTTCGCGTTCGCGTTTAGTGGCTCGCGTTCGCGGAGCTTTAACTCCTCAAACCTTCGCGTTCGCGGGCCAGTGGCCACTTTCGTGTCACGACCCAAAAATCCCTCCAAAGAAGTCGTGATGGCACCTAGTCTCTAAACTAAGTAAGCCTAATATTAACTGAAATAACATTGATACTTATTAACTCAGAATGAAATTTCTCTAAGGAATTTTTTCATTCCTAAAATCGATAGTACAAGTCACAAGCCTTTCTAAGAGTAGTTATACAATATAATTACATCACTGTTCCGAAACAAAAGGGAACAAATGGAAATAAGTACAATTGAAGGTGACTCTGAGGACTGCGAACGCTATAGCAGGTTTACCTTGAG
>MU726239.1:36750-50498 GCA_026770625.1 Nicotiana glauca | reverse complement strand
ATAGGAAATATACCAAGATAGAATGTTCTAGATGGGGTAACGGGTGTAATTCTTCATAAATAAAGGGTTAGTAATCAAATAACTAATAAAAATAAGGATAAAATTGAAATAAAAGAGGGACTACTTTGTAATTAACAAAGTTTGAACTTTCCTCTATTTTTAAATCTATAAATAGGCACCCATATGCCTCATTTAATAAGTTTGGGCAATCTGAAATCTCTCTCAAATACTTCTGTTAGTCTACTATTCTAAATTCACATCTCTGAAATTCAAAAACTCAAAAATATCAAAAACAGTAGGAAAAGCTCGAAATTTTATGGTTTCATTGGTTTCAATTTCAAATCAAAGATTGTTTGTTGATTTTGTGCGGATCTGGTGATCAAAAATACTGCTGAGTTTGTATTGAACTAAGTTGAGGGTTATTCCATTGATTGCTATCATTTGCTGGTCTAAATCTGGAGTTATTGAGGCTGTGATTGAGTTTGCTGTTTGATTTCTGTTGCTGATTCCTGTTTCTGTTCATTTGACCTAGAATCTCATCGATTTTCCATTATTTTTTCAGGTACACCTTTATTTCTATTGCTGTTCTACAAGTTCAATGCAACGAAATGAAATTTGGTTGTTGGCATTATATCTGCTCTAATATCATTAGATTAGTATAGATACAATATTTAGATATGAAATTGTATTCGATAGGATTAGTAATTTTTGTATGGGACTGTATAATTTGGACTGTTTCTTAGACCTTTTGAACAGCTGGACTTTTGATTAGTAGTATTTAGATTCTAGGATAATGTCATTATCATTAGTTTAGATTTCGTTTGGATATATTATGAAAAGGAGAACTAAAATAACTTATTAACATTTGTTTGTCAATTTCATTTTTTACTTTACTTCAGTTTGTTTTTTGAAATCAGAACTAAAAGTATAAATAAGTTCATGTATTAAATCAAATTAGATATCATTTAGGTTAATTTCAAACAGTATCATTATATTACAATGAAATGCAATAGCTTCGAGTACTAGCAATATAATCTACATTTGTTGTTTAAAAGTTTGATATATAAAAAAGAGTAAATGAATTAGTAATCAGGCCTTTGGATATACGAATTGCTTATAATCGCAAAAAATATATAATGATACTGTTGTTAATAAATACACATGTATTCTCAATTAGACAGTTAAATAACTGATATGTATATGAATATCGGTAAAAAACTAAATAGTTTGAAATCAGGTTTCGTCAATGTTTTCACCTAAAATGCATAAGTTTGTTTAAGTAGTAAACAGATTATTAATTGAAGTAAGTCATTAGGAGAATTAGCCAGAAGTTAAGTGTGTTAGTTAATTAAAAGTAAAAAAAAAAACAGGAATGCTGGAGTTCAAAATTTGCAAGATAGTATCCTCATTAGCGGTATAAAATCATGCTTGTCCGGTAATTTGTGAGGTTGGTTAGTTTAATTAGTTGTATAGGAGTTGAATTGGTTAAGCTCTAATAATTAAATATAAGCTGGATTTTACATTGCTCTGTTGGGCCACACATTCTGAAGCCCAAAATTAGCGTAAATTTTAGTATGTTAAAATTATAATAGGAATAAGAAAATTAAACCATAAATATAAAAATCAGGTTTTGAATTAAGTAGCGGGTTCAAGCTAAAAGGTTCATTTCTTTTGTTTGAATCCGGACTTGAATTCGAGATTCGAATTTCTATTTTTATGAGTTAATTGACCTTTGGAAACAAAACAAATATAGAAAACTTAGTCACTTTAGGCCTGACCTTTTAATAATAAAATGGGACGAGCCTTGTCAAATCAAATATATAATTGCGGGGCCCTCATTAATTACTTACTAAAATACTTAGTATTCGGGATAGGCCGTTTAGCAAATTTCACGTCCTTCCCAAAATATAACAACACGTTAGCCACTTTAGGCGTAATTTTTAATAATATTACTTTCCTAATACGGGTGTGCATTTCATGCAACCCAAATCCAAATCCAAAAACGTCGAATGAGAATATGTCGAGGATCCGGGTGCATTTCATGTGACGTGATCCGAAAATATGTCCTTAAACGACGTTCATTTTCTTAAAATAAAATAATTTGACAAAAGCGGTAATTAATTCTGAAAATGCAAATAGGATAACAAGTATTAAAATTAAATATTTTAGCCAAATATAACAGTTGAGCGACCGTGCTAGAACAACAGAATTCGGGAGTGCCTAACATCTTCTTCCGAGTTAACAGAATTCCTTAACCGGATTTCTGGTTCGCGACTGTTAAACAGAGTCAAACCCTTCCTCGATTCGGGATTCAAACCGGTGACTTGGGACACCATAAATCTCCCAAGTGGCGACTCTGAACCTTTAATAAAAACGAATTCCGTTTCGATTGTCCTTAAATTGGAAAAACTCCTTTATTACTATATCCTTTCCCGGGGTGTAGTAAAAGCCGATAAAAGCTTTCTTCGGAAAAAGGAGGTGTGACAATGCAGATACAGAAGGAGTGATCACTCCCCACAACGATGCACTGGTAATATCTTTACTTGTACATGATACTAATGTAAAACGAGTTTTGATTGATCCAGAGAGTTCTGCAAATATCATCCTATTAAGGGTGCTACGAGAAATGCAAGCGGAAGATAAAATGATTCTAAAGGCGCATACTCTATCGGGGTTCGATAATTCCAGTGTGGTAACTAAAGGAGAGGTAATTCTAACAACTTTTGCAGAGGGTGTTGTGAAAGATACCAAATTTCAGGTAGTAGATATGGAGATGTCCTACAATATAATCATGGGGAGACCGTGGATTCATGATATGGATGCTGTCCCATCAACTCTACATCAATTCATAAAGTTTCCATCACCGTGGGGGATCTGCCAAATTCGTGGAGAACATCATACAGCTAGGAGTATTAATACTGTAGCAGATATGAGTGCTGTAAATAAAGTTGAAGGAATCATGGACCAAACCACCGCTGAACAAGAAAAGACAGATTTAGACTCGAGACCTGATATGATTCAAGATCCTGAAGAGAATAAAAATATCAAAACGACAATTGAGGAGCTCGAGGCTGTGATGTTATTTGAGCAATGGCCTGAACGAAAGGTTTATGTTGGAGCCAATTTAAGCTCAGACATGCGAGGTATGTTGTTTGAATTTTTAAAAGCTAACATAGATTGTTTTTCTTGGTCCCATGCTGATATTACAGGGATACCACCGGATGTGATGACTCACAAACTAAATGAAGACCCATCCTTCACACCCGTAAAACAAAAGAAAAGAAAGCAAGGAACTTTCAAAAACCAGGTGATTCAAGATGAGGTCCAAAAGCTATTAAAAATTGGGTCAATCCGCGAGGTAAAGTATCCTAATTGGTTGGCTAACATAGTTGTTGTACCTAAGAAAAATGGTAAGTGGCGGGTTTGTATAGATTATACTGATCTTAACAAAGCTTGCCCAAAAGATTCCTTCCCCTTACCGCATATAGATCAGTTAATTGATGCAACTTCAGGGCATGAACTTTTAAGTTTTTTAGATGCATATTCGGGGCACAACCAAATAAAAACGGACCCCAGTGATGAAGAAAAAACTTCTTTCATCACAGACAGGGGGACTTACTGTTATAAAGTAATGCCCTTTGGTCTCAAAAATGCTGGAGCAACCTATCAAAGGTTGGTCACCAAAATGTTCCAAGAACATTTAGGAAAAACTATGGAGGTATATATAGACGATATGCTCATCAAAATCCAGCATTCTCATGATCATATTTCTCATTTATCTGTTACATTTGAAATTTTACGAAAATTTAATATGAAATTCAACCCAGAAAAATGTGCATTCGGAGTTACCTCAGGTAAATTTTTGGATTTTCTTGTTTCTAACCATGGCATTGAGGTAAATCCTTCTCAGATCAAAGCAATAGAAGAAATCCCCGACATCCTTACGAGTAAAAAAGAGGTTCAAAGGTTAACGGGAAGAATCGCAGCCTTGGGGAGATTTCTTTCCAAATCCTCGGAAAAGTGTTTTAAATTTTTCTCTGCACTCAAAAAGCAAGATCATTTTGAATGGAACGAAGATTGTCAACAGGCCCTCAGGAATTTGAAAGCTTACTTGTCAAATCCTCCGTTATTAGCAAAACCAAAGGAGGGTGAAAAACTACTCATCTATTTGGCCGTATCAGAAGTTGCGGTAAGTGTTGTTTTAGTCCGTGAGGACCAAGGTAAACAATCCCCTATCTATTATGTAAGCAAATCTTTACTAGATGCTGAAACACGATATCCACAACTAGAAAAGTTAGCATTAGCTTTGATCATGACATCTAGAAAATTAAGACCTTATTTTCAATGCCATCCCATTGTTGTGGTTACTGCTTTTCCATTACGAAATATTTTGCATAAACATGAGTTATCAGGGAGATTAGCAAAATGGGCTATAGAATTGAGTGAATATGAAATCATCTATCAACCTAGGACTGCTATAAATCTCAAGTACTAGCCGATTTCATAGCTGATTTTAGTCAGGGAAAGCATTTAGAAGCAGAAAAAGAATTACAAGTTTTTAATGGTGCAAACCGGGAGACGTGGATTTTATTCACTGATGGTTCATCTAATGTAAAAGGTGCAGGCCTAGGGATAGTTCTCATACCACCTGCAGGTGAAACTATTAGACAGGCTATAAAATGTCATTCTATAACTAACAATGAAGCAGAGTATGAGGTTGTAATTGCAGGTTTAGAACTAGCACGAGAACTTGGCATAACATAGATTATAATCAAGAGTGATTCTCAACTCGTGGTTAATCAAATATTGGGGACTTATATATCCAGGGAAACTCGAATGCAAGAATATCTCGAAAAGGTGCGGGAGCTAATAAAACAATTCCAAACTTGGAAGGTAATGCAGATCCCAAGAGATGAGAATGTGGAAGCAGATGCTTTAGCTAACCTCGCGTCTGCAGCAGACATAGAAAACGACGCAAATGCTTCAGTCGTACATTTATTTCATTCCGTTCTCGAACCTGACAAGAATGAGGTAAATTTTAATCATTTAACATGGGATTGGAGAAACGAAATTGTTGCTTTTTTACAGCACGAAATCGTGCCTAATGACAAAACAAAGGCTCATGCACTTCGCAAGAAAGCTGCTCGTTATTGTTTGGATCAAGGAAATCTTTACCGAAAGATGTTCGGTGGACCATTAGCAAGGTGTCTCGGACCTTCCCAAACAGAATATGTGATGAGGGAAATACATGAAGGACATTGCGGGAATCACGCATGAGGCAGGTCGCTAGTAAAAACATTGATTCGAGCAGGATACTATTGGCCCAAGATGGAAGAGGAAGCTAACGATTTCGTGTCTAAATGTGATAAATGTCAAAGATACGGCAATAATATGCATAGACCAGCTGAGTTACTCTACCATGTCATAGCTCTGTGGCCCTTTATGAAATGGAGAATGGATACCGTAGGTCCATTACCACAAGCAAAAGGTCAGGTAAAGTTTCTACTTGTACTTATAGATTACTTCACTAAATGGGTAGAAGCAGGGGCATTTAAACAGGTGTGAGAGAAAGAAGTTAAAGATTCCATTTGGAGAAATATAATATTCCGTTTTGGGGTACCAAAGGAAATCGTGTGTGATAATGGACCGCAATTCATAGGAGCCCAAATCACAGAATTTTTTCAAAGTTGGCAGATTAAAAGGATAACATCTACACCATATCATCCAGTGGGTAATGGACAAGCGGAATCCACAAATAAGGTTATCATCAACAACTTGAAGAAAAGGTTACATGATTCAAAAGGTAACTGGCCTGAGGTATTACCTGGGGTATTATGGGCTTATCGTACAACGACAAAAACAAGCACGGGAGAAACTCCATTTTCAATGGTCTATGGTGCGGAGGCCTTAATTCCAGTAGGAATAGGAGAACCAAGCACACGGTATGTTCAAGCAACGGAGGAATCAAATGATGAAGAGATGCGGGTGAATCTTGATTTGTTAGAGGGAAGAAGAGAAGTTGCATTAATAAGAATGGCGGCACAAAAGCAAGTAATTGAATGATGTTATAATAGGAAAGCGCGCCTTAGATTCTTTAAAATTGGGAACTTCGTGCTTAAAAAGGTGTTCCAATCTACAAAAGCTGCTAATTCAGGAAAGCTGAGTCCAACGTGGGAAGGACCCTACAGAGTTCGTGACATTGCAGTAAAAGGAGCATACGAGTTGGAGACAATGGATGGCAAGTCGTTACCCTCACATTGGAATGTTGTCCACTTAAAGAGATATTACTTCTGAGAAAGTAGCCACGGTCAGGTATCGCCACGTTAGAATTTTTCTTTGAATTGTTAAAATTTTACTAACGATTTTAGATGTTAGGCAAAAACGCTAACTCGTGCCAAATAATGAGTCACGACCTGCACGGCAAAATGGAATATTCTTAAATTCCCAGCCCAGGGTTACAATTAATCTGATGGAAATACATACGGGTTAGGCAGTCTTCATCTCTAATCGCACCTCCGAGCCCCGTATATTTTTCTGTTTCAGGAAAATGACCAAATTGAGAGAAACAAACAAGTGTTCAAGGCTTCATACTTCACCTCTCAAACACTTGGGGGATTACATGATAAACACAGATACATGCAGTAAAACAAATTCGAAAATCGAACAAGATTGAGCAAGATTTAAGGGAAAATTCAAGCTACAAAGAGACAAGTGTTGAGCAAAAGTTACGGAGTCTTCAACATTCATCATAGTATTCTTTCCCATGAAAACAACAGAGTCACCTCTCAAACTCATAAGAACAACGAAGTCACCTCTCAAACCCTTCCTAATATATAAAGATAGGGTCATGGCTATGTACTGAAACAGGTTATAAGGAAAAACCTTGTTTGAATTATATTTTGTAGAAATCTGTTACAAGAAAAACAGTTACGAGAAAGTCATAGATGTACTTTAATACATGTAATACTCAAAAGCTTGTTCAAGTTCATGAATAAAAACTTGTCAAAGTTGTTTCATACAAAACACGTGTATTCCTATTTATTTCGTCGTATTATAACACCATTATGAAGTTGAGACGTCTTCTTTATTAAGTGTCGATATATAAAAAGGGCCCTCTTTTATAAACCTCGTGTTAATAATTCATGAGAAGAATCATAAAGCATTTTCAAAGGTTAAAAATGATGAGCTATTCTATAAGTCTTAAATAAACAAAAAGGCAAGAATAGAATATATAGAAGTACCAAGAAAACTTCTTAACACAATTAAAAAGACTAAGTAAAACTTAGTCAAGCAGAATGTTTTTACAAGTGACCCATTATGCTAACTGGGGACTTCACCAAAAAATCCCTTAAAAATGCCAAGGGATAAAACCACCAATCAATAAAAAAATAGTAAAGTCCAAAACATGTTCAACTAGTCACTGAAGGGGTTGGAGCCTCTGAAGTTGCAATATCAACTTCACTTGCAGAAGCAGTCATAGGCACGGTAGCAATTTATGAGGAAGCAGCAACAGCTGGGCTTGAAGTGTTAAGATCACCGAGGGAAGCAAAAGTCACGGGAGCTTCAGCTTCCATGGACTATATCATTGAAGTTTCACCCTCGGGAGCTGGAACTGCAATATTCTCAACTTCAATTGCCACAACAACGGCTTCATCATTCAAAGGTTCTTCTGCCACAGGAGCTCCAAGTGCTGGAGAAGGAGAGTCAAGTGGTTGTTGACTTTTTTCAATAGTGTCCAAGACTTTGGCCAATTCTGATTGTAAATCAAAGTTTTCTTGACTAGCCTCCATCAAAGCATCACGACGAGAATTTAGAAAAGCCCAACTCACCTCTATATTAAAATTCTCCTCGAGAAGTTCATACTCCCTTTCCCACATAGCAAGATCATTCTTCAATATTTGGTGTTCAGCTAAATGGGAATCAAGTGAAGCTTCAAGGGAGGCACGAGAATTTTCTAAGGCACGTATCTTGTTAGTAGAGATCCTTAACTCAGCTTGAGCTTGAGTCAAGCTTTGCACTAACTCCCCTACATATTCTCCTTTCTTATCCAAAAGTGCCTTAAGCTCTCTGATTTCTTCACTGGCCTTTGATAAATGTTCAGAAAATGAACATTCAAGAAGCTCCTTATCCTTTTCAAATTGGCTTGAAGAAGCCTTGGCAACTGCTAATTCAGAAGTCAAACCCTACTTTTGCTGCTCCAGATGATTTCTGCTTTCTTGTAATTCCTCTATTGTTCCCTGAGCATTCTCAAACTGCTCCTTCCAATTTGCCACTTCTAGCTGAGCTTCCTTGGCTATTCTCTTTGCCTCGGAGATAGTCTTTGTGGATTCTCGATCTCTCTTCTCTAAAATGGAGATTCTTCCCATCAATTCAGTACCAATAAGATTAGCCTACAAGGGAAAGGCACCCAATGTGAGAATTTAGAAGGAAAAAAAAACTGATAAGTTAAAGGAAAAAGTACCTTCAAAGTAGAATGAACTATGTCATTCATCAACGTCAAGAAATTGTGGCTTTTCATCTTATTCTTCTCAATATCTCCAATTAGAGGCTCAAGCCAGACATCGACTCCACTAGACTTCCTTAAAAGACTATGGTTAGTAGGAACCTCAAGTGTAACACTCCTCATAGCCCAGCCTCTGCTACTAGAACCCTCCTCTGTATGCTGAACAGAGGAAGGGGAACAATAGAAGGAGGAATGGTGGAACAGGTAAAAACAGCGGGAGTTGAAGGAGTCAAGGCAGGGACAGAAGAAATAGACAAGGGGATCAAAATAGGTAAGGAAAAACAGGAATAGATAAATCAGGCAAGGAAACATTTGTGATCGAGAGAGGAATGGAAGGAATGGGAACAGAAGAAGAGACAGGAATTTCGTCCAAAACTGGACCAAGTTCTCCACTTTCAAAACCACTAACAAAGAAACGTTGAGTAGATTCGCTGGTGTCCCTTGGAGTGGTGTCCTCATCAGAAGGAATTTGAACAGGCTCGGAAATAGAGGCCCGAGCAGAAGTATCTGCAGCTTCATCTTCAGAAATAACGCGTATCCTAGCTCTAGGTCTAGCTATCAGAGAGCTATCCTCATCTTCATCATTCCCATAATCTTCTTCTACAACTTTTCTTTTTGATAGAGAGGCTCGAGTTCAGTCCAAAGCAATAGAAGAGCTAGAAGAAGCTCGAATGGCAATAGCTATCTCAGCTGACATTCCTCTAATGCCAAATCCTGACAAAAAGAAGGATACACAGTCAAAATCAAGAAAAGGGCTTAATATATAAAAAAAAAACGCATAAGGAAATGCATACCGTGAGTTTTCACTCTCCAACCATGTAAATGGGAAATTGATTTCCAAGCTCTCGCCTCCATAGGCGCAGGTTTCAAAATTGAATCTACCCAACCACGGAAATTAGGAACGGGTTCCACATCTCCCATGGTTGCTACGGAAAACCAAAAAGAGACGAAATTAGAAAAGAAGTTGAAATTCTTAAAAATAGACACGGTAAGTGAAAGAAAACTTACGTGCAAAGTTCCACTTCTCAGGGAAGGGGGTATTTGTTTCACCCAACAAATCAACCGTACATACAACAACGTAACGACTATACCACCCACGATCGTTGTCATCCTCGGGGCTTACCAAAACCTTCTTACTTCTTGAAGTCAAGGTAAAAATCCCATGGCAAAATAACTTGGGATGGTATAAATGAATAAGATGGGGAAAAGTAAAGTTAACATTGGCTTTAGTAGACAAATATCTCAAACAAGCCACAACTCTCCATACTAGGGGGACAACTTGTGCTAAGCAAATTTTGAAAAAACGGCAGAAGTCAAGTATAACTGGTTCAATAGCAGGATTAAATCCCAAAGTGAATGGATAAGTATAAACAAAAGAAAATCCAATTCTGAAAGAAGAAATTCTCTGGTTTGGATTAGGAATCATCATACGAAGATTATTTCCCCAGTTACAATCTTTTCGAACAGTGGGAATCAAAGGCTCAGTTATTAGAGAAGGATAGGTGTCAACTTTCTCTAAATTAATCACCTGTCCTTGAAGGGATTTTCTATCATTCCCAAAAGACAAGTCATTGGGTACAATTTCTTCGACCAAGGGTTCCTGGAGAGGTTCAAAAAGTTCTTTACCTTTAGAAGAAGGAGTCTTTGATATAGAGATTCTAATGCCAGAACCAGAAGAAGGAGTGACAGAACCAGATGAACCACCACGAGTGGACCCTAGGCTACAAAGCCTACCTCCTCTGCCTCTTCTATGTCTTACGGGGGCATTGGGGAAGTTATCAAGAATTGGAACTTTCCTAGGGTTAAGGTTTGAAGATGACATTGTTGAGAAGGGATGAATTAAAGAAAGAAAAAAAGCAAAAGTAAGTGACAAAGTATTGGTTGAAGACTTGTGAAGAAGAAGACGAAGGAGAAGGGGTGAAATATGTATATAATAGCAACCGTCAAACTAAGGAGTGTAATAATGGTAAGCCTATAATAAAGGCAACTATCAATTCGTGAATAAAGTGGATGAAGAAACCTTGAAAATAGGTTGCAAAATTGCAGAACCAATCAGAAGATGACACGTGTACAGAGCATTAAATAGAAAAGACAACTGAGGCGTTAGTACTGTCATAGCATTGATTATGGCAAAAATTCCCTTTTATGAAGATCCACTTCCCAATTATTTAATTGATAAATAAATGGAAAGTGGGGGGACTATATGTATTGGAAAAAAATAAATTTATATTGAAGATGACGTGGCATGACACGTAGACTGGTCAAATGGTCAAAACATGATGATCAGTTAAAAGGCACGAGCGACAACAGATACGGAGAGAAGAAAGTTAAATAGGCACGAGATGCTATTCAAATGATACGAGTCTCGTATCTATTTAACTCATTTAAAGCCAGGAGATTAGAAGGAATTGAAGATATGAATCTGATAACATAAAGGAGTCCAAATTCAGTATT
Organism: Nicotiana glauca; assembly: GCA_026770625.1. Classification (NCBI taxonomy): domain Eukaryota; kingdom Viridiplantae; phylum Streptophyta; class Magnoliopsida; order Solanales; family Solanaceae; genus Nicotiana; species Nicotiana glauca. The sequence goes on along the minus strand of MU726239.1, from coordinate 39,541 downwards.
AAATGCCAAATACGTTAGCGAATCGGTATTGAATAGGAATGATTGTGTAACGTTTCAGTTAATGTCATTTAATGCTCATAATTGCCTCATTAAGACTAAGGCATTACACCTTTTCCTAGAAAAATCAACTATAAAAGAAGGAGGTCTCAGCATTTATAAAAGGGCGGAATATCATTGATATTATACTGAAATACAAACTTATTTACTGCTTTATTATTATTCTCAAGAGTTTCTTATTCTTTTTGTCTCCTGATTATCAGTAACCCGATTTTTATCTTAAATTCTAGCTTTGGCTGAAATTCTATTTTTTGGTTAAACAGTTTGGTCACACCGTACCGTATAAATCGCTAGGAAATTATATTAAGGTGAATTCGCTAAAGGTTTATAAGGTAGTGAATTCGCTAAAGGTTTATAAGGTTATTCTCTAAGAGATTACATTAAGGTGAATCTCTAAGAAATTGCATTAATCGTGTTGATTTAACGTTAATCAAGGTAGGGTTTACTATAATAGAAATAAGCTAAGAAATGTTTTGTGACATGTGCAATGAAAGATAAATTGACAAAGAATTAAATCAGGCACTTTAATTTGAAGTTAATTAATGTGAAACTGTTGTATAAGAATTTTGGATATACATAACTCCGCATCACATTGCATAATAGCTTCCTAAAACTTTTAGCGGTTTAGAAAAATCTCATTGAATAACAAGCAAAATGCATGCCAATATTGAGCTAAACTGACAAAAGATTCGTGCTCAAAGTCGAGGACTATCCAAACGGAATCCAAAGGCTAATCTGAAACGAAGTCTTATCGTGCGAGTTGTCACGACCCATTTCCTCCCTCCGAGAGTTGTCGTGAAGGCACCTAGTCTCTACGACTAGGTAAGCCTAACGCTTTGCAGAAACAAAATGAACATAAATCACTAACAGTAACAAATATCTAATAAGCAACTGAATGCCACTCGACATATACAAATATCACCTTTGAAATGCATCAAACAATTCCCAATTTTCGGAATACTGCAAGTCACAAGCTACTAAAAAATCTTAACTATTCTATACATTTTTTCTACAGAAAAGGGAAAATATGAACACAGGGGATAGAGAGGGACTACGAGGATCTGCAGGCGCGCGCAGATGTACCTTGAAGTCTCCAGTAAGTAGCAGCGACTTCAACTAGTGATGAGGCTAGTACAATGAACTTGGATCTGTACACAAAAATTATTTGCAGGAAAGGGCGTGAGTACTCCACAATGGTACCCAGTAAGTGCCAAGCCTAACCTCGATCGAGTAGTGACGAGGTCAAGTCAGGGCTCTACTGGTATAAATATAATAAAATAATACATAATGAAATATCGCAATAAAAATGGATACATAAATGTAACAGAGATAGAATAAATAAAAGAAAACATCTCATAACATATTGATAACAACAGGGAATCTTCCGAGATACCGTCTTGTAGTCCCAAACGTAAATGTGCAGGGGGGTCTCCCGAAATCCACCTTGATCCCTTCACTCGATTATGACCCAAGAATGCCACGGAATCTAACCAGAACTTACATTTTGAGAACTTTGCATATAATTTCTTTTCTCTCAAGGTTTGAAGCATGTCCTCAAGTGCTGCTCGTGATCTTCCTGACTCCAAGAGTACACCATAATGTCATCAATAAAGACAATGACAAACGAGTCAAGATAAGGCCGAAATACACTGTGCATCAAATGCATAAATGTTGTTGGGGCACTGGTCAGCCCAAATGACATGACAAGGAACTCGTAATGACCATACCAAGTCCTGAAACCAGTCTTTGGGATATCTAGCTCCCGAATCTTCTACTGACGATAAACATAATGCAAGTCAATCTTGGAAAACAATCCGGCACCCTATAACTGATCAAATAAGTCATAAATACAAGGCAAAGGATACTGGTTCTTCATTGTAAATTTGTTCAACTGGCGATAATCAATGCACATACGCATAGAACCATCATTTTTCTTCGCAAACAAGACAGGAGCACCCCCAAGGTGGCATACTGGACCGAATGAAGCCCTTATTAAGCAATTCCTGTAAATGTTCCTTCAACTCAGGATGGACCATACGATAAGGAGGAATAGAGATGGGCTGAGTGCCCGGTAACAAATCAATGCCAAAATCAACATATATGTCTGGTGACATGCCCAAAGGATCAGCTGGAAACACATCAGGGAAATCTCTCGCTATTGGGACTGAATCAACTGTAGGGGTATCAATAATGACATCTCTCACATAGGCTAGATGTCACACCACTTCTCAACCATTCGATGACCTTTAAGAAATGAACTAACTCTGCTGGGAGTGTAATCTAAGGTACCCCTCCACTCTAATCGCGGTAAACCTGGCATAGCCAGCATCACGATCTTGGCGTGACAATCTAGAATAGCATAATGGGGCGACAACCAGTCCGTGCCCAAAATAACATCAAAGTCTACCATGCTGAGCAATAATAAATTGGCTCTGGTCTCAAAACCACTAAGAGTAATCAAACACAACCGATACACGTGGTCCACAACAAGAGAATCTCTCACGGGAGTAGACACATAAATAAGGAAACTCAAAAAATCCCAAGATACGCCCAAATTCGGGGCAAAATAAGATGACACGTAAGAATAAGCGGAGCCTGGATCGAATAGAACTGATGCATCTCTATGACAAATCGGAACAATACCTGCAATGATAGAATCAGAAGCAATGACCTCTGTACGAGCAGGAAGGGCATAGTATCTGGCCTGGCCTCCCCTTCTAGGGCGACCTCTACC
>MU726239.1:4816-36675 GCA_026770625.1 Nicotiana glauca | reverse complement strand
ACTCTAGATGCGGTAATCCTAGTATAGTCAGCATCAAGGTCTTGACATGACAATCAAGAATAGCATAATGGGGCAACAACCAGTCCATGCCCAAAATAATATCGAATTCTACCATACTGAGCAATAATAATCGGCTCTGGTCTCAAAACCAATAAGAACAACCAAATACGACTGTTACACATGGTCAACAATAATACAATATCTCATATGTGTAGACACATAAATAGGAGAACTCAAAAAATCACGAGATACGCCCAAATATGGGGAAAAATAAGAGGACACACATGAATAGATGGAGCCTGGATCAAATAAAACCAACGCATCTCTATGACACACCGGAATAATACCTGTAATGACAGAGTCAGATGAAACTGCCTCTGTATGAGCAGGAAGGCAATAATATCTCGCCTGACCTCCACCTCAGGGATATTTCTACCTGCCCGACCTCTACCTCGAGCTGGTTGAGCAGGTGGAGTGGAAGCTGGTGCTGTAATCATATCCTGGGAACACTGTGGAGCACGTTGTAGTTGAGAAGTCTGTGGAGGTGCACCCCTCCTAAGTTTTGGACAACCCCTCACTATATGACGAGTGTTGCCATACTCAAAACAAGCTTTGGAGGATGTGGCGGTTGTGACTGGACGGGCCAAGTCTGCTGGACTGACCGTTGATAGCACCCCGTGCAAGAGGCACACTAGATACTGAAGGTGCATAATAAGGCTCCTGAGGTCTAGGAGGAGTTGGATACCACTAGCGGCTGGAAGAGCTGAATGAACGGGGCAATTCACATAACCCCTACCATAACAAACTGCAGTTGAGGCACGGGCACTAAAATAATGGTCCGACTCTCGAGACCTCTAGGGCTCTCTCTCTCCTCCATATCCCGAGCAAGCATGTTCTTGGGCCAACAAATTCCCCTTTTTGATGATGACAAACTCTGTGCTTTTTACTTATTTGGAACCTGTAAGAACTCAGCTTAACCATCAATACTCAACTTAGAAAATTCACTTATCATCAAAGATCAGGTTAATTAGGTTACAAATATCACTTATTTCATAATGTGTAAAGCATAATGTCTCTTCTCCCTTTTGGCATCATCGAAAAGTTGTATACAAAGTGTGATACCCAGATTTTAATAAGTACTCATGGCCACTGGGGCAACTGCAAGTGCAATCATGGTGTAATCATCAGTAATCAAGAAAACATATTTAACTATCAAGGACATATTAACATTAAACAAGAGCAAAACAGTAGTTATCATTGATAAAGATATGTTTCCACCAACAATCCATAAAAAAAAAACATCCAAACCATGAGAAAAAACAAAAGATAGAAAAATAACTAATCTGGGTCACTGAGGTGCTAAACAAGTTCATGAGATAAAAGCTAGGAGTCCTAAGGCTTGGAGGAACTAGAGGGTTGGGTTTGGGTTTGGAGAAGTTCAGCATGTTATGAAGAATTCCATCATTCTTCTCTTTTTCTTTGGCAATCTCAGTCCTGAGACCATCCCTTTCAGATTCCACTTCAGTCACACGAGCCTTGAGCCTAGCTATTTCAACATCCTTGGCTGCATATTCCTAAACCAAAGTCCTGACTTTGTTGTTGATAGGTGTCTTCTGGGATGAATCGGGTTCATTTGGGATGGCATTGAATGTATAGTCACAAGAAATAAGATTATTGATCCCAAAGTGATCCTTGCTCGAGGCCATTTCCCACTTCTTCAAAGGCACATGGCGCATATCCAGCACAGTAGTCAGAATAAAGCCATAGGGGGTAGCATGAGCCTTTGAGCCATTGATGACCCTATCCAGCAGCTTGATGATGAAGGCAGGCCAATTTATTTGCCTTCCACTTTCCAGGAACTCCATCAACACTAGATCCATATAATTGGCAATGTGCCTTCTCTCCTGTCTGGGCAATAAACACTTGTTGACAAATTCAAACAAGACCTTATGCTCAGGCCTCATTTCACTTTTCTGCACAGCCCTGGCTTTATTCACATCTTCAGAATCACAAAACCTCCTGGTAATTGTAAGAACAATAGGGAGGGAGTCCAGACAAGGTCACCTTTGCCTTGTATAGTCATTAAACCCTTCAGAGGGTATGTCTAGGATCTCTCCCAGTTTCTTTGCATCAAATTATACTTGAACTCCTTTCACGAAGCTACTAACATTGCCATCCTTAACCACAACATTAGCCATAAAATCAATTAGCTCATTTCTGGCTAGCCTACCATCTATTTGAACGACCGTGTCCTTCCATCCTTGAGCAGCTAAAGCACCCACCAATCTTATAATTCCTGGTTTCACCAGGTCTTTCAGTAGTCTACCCTTTAAAATATTTCTTTTGCCAAACATGGAAAAATTATCTTGTTCCTTCTCCGAATCAACTTCTTCTTCTTCTCCACTCCATTCCTCATCTTCATAAATTTTTGATTGTTTGTTTTTCACTGCAGATCTTGTCCTCTTGGCTAGTGTAGGTTCAACAGCCTCAGACATAGAGGAAGACTTCTTAGAGGAAGTCTTGGCCTTTTTGGGCTTGGGGGTCGGAACCTCCACTGATGTACCCCTTTCTTGATGGACCAGTTCCATCTCCTCTTCCTCAGTAGCCTCTGAGGATTCTGCAACCTTTACCTTCCCTTTATTTATTCTTTTTTTCTTACTTTCAGCTAAAACCCTTCGTAGATTAGCTTCGCTCTATTTCACCCTGCTTCTTGTGGCTCTACCATTTGGCAATAAAGAGGCAGCAGGTGTTAGGAATGAAGCCTTTATTTTCTTGGAAGGTTGAGGAACACTGGGGCTTTTGTTGTAAGAGTTCTACATTTCTTTGGGTCATAGCTTGCCCCAACCTTTTTCAGCAGGTCTGCTAGATTCTCTTCAGTAGATGAAATGGGTTCATCTCTCTGTGTGCTCAGATTAACCAACCCCTCAGCAGCTTTCCTAGAACCACTTCCCCCTGACTTCATGCCACTCTTTTCTACCCTTTCTTGTGCAACCCCACAGATAGCAAACAATACTCCTTTCCGATTCCCCTCTCTTCACCACATGCACTCTCTCTCTTTTTTTCTTTTTTAGAATTATTTTTTACCTCCACTCCTTCGTATCTCAGGCAATTCAACATCCCTAATGGGTCCAACCAGAACAAAACTAGTCTTTAGGTTTTCAGTCATAGATGAACGTACCTTAGAAGGGGATTCTTAAGTCTTTTCAGAGTCAGAAGACCCATGTCCTTCCCCCTTATTAGTGGATTGATATGATTAAAAATCATAGCTGGAGTCGGAGTTTTGAGCTTGGCTTGCTTTCAACTTCTTATTTAATTTCTTCCTCAGAGCCCCAGACACTACAGTCTTTCGAGCAAGCATTTTCACCCTTCGCAGTCTAGGTTTTGGAAATGCGCTGGGTGGAGGAGGTGTGGATAAATTTGAGGGAGTTGGTGGTGGAGGAGTTCCAGGATTATCTTGTGGGTTAGTCATCCTCATTGGTTTCTTGAGAGAATTGTGGAAATTAGAGATTTGAAGAAGAAGGCAGGTAAAAGTGAAGAAGAATTTTTGACAGTTTGGAATTATTAAGATGGCAGGAGAAATGATGCGTATTTAAAGAGAAATACACATTTAATAGGTAACGACAACTTTTAGAATTGGTAAATTAGAAGTCTAATCAACCTGAAATTCCAGATTTTGAATGATCGATTTATATTCCCTAGATTTTAGGCAAATTTTTCGGTTTTGAGTTCTAGGCAGACGGAATTGCTTCAAAGCTAACGGGTAGAATTTTCTAGGAATTGAACAATTTTAGGACTTCTGCTCATGATTTAAATATTAATCTTTCTAATTGTGCAGAGTATACAAAACATACTTTAGCTTTCATATGAACCCATACTGATGAACCAGGTTCTTCATTTAGAATTCTCTTGAACATGCCCCACATGCCATAATAGATAAAATTTTGTAAGAGATAAACGAGTCATATAAATACATGTTATAGGAGTATACTAATTAAAGTATGAAGCTGAGTAAGAATTAATCTAGATATTTACACAAGTTCAGAGTTCCTAGCCAAAAAAAATAATCATTTTTTTCATATACTTTTTTTCATTGTGCATTCTGAGCTGGACTTATTAGGTGATCTTAATCATCCCTAATTCCAACTTGTTCCTCTCAAAGTTTTCTGTACTCAGTGCTTTAGTGAAAATGTATCAATTTGTGTATCAGTAGCACAAAATTCTATGGAGATCAATCCTTTCTCATAGTTATCTCTTAAGAAGTGGTGTCTAACATCTATGTGCTTAGTCCTCTTATTATGAACATGGTTCTTTATCATACTTATAGCACTAGTGTTATCACAGAATATAGGAATGCAACCCATTTCAATACCAAAGTCTATCAGCTATTGTTTAATCCATAGAAATTGAGCACAACAAGAGAGAGCAACAACATATTCAACCTCAGCAGTGGATAAGGCCACTGAATTTTACTTTTTAGTGGCCCGTGATACAAGACATGAACTAAGAAAATGAGCCATATCTAATGTGCTTTTCCTATCCACAAGAAAACATGCATAATCAACATTAGCATACCCTACTAGATTGAAATTACTACCTTTAGGGTACCAAAGACACAGATCAGTAGTGCCTTTCAAATATCTCAGTATCCTCTTGACAACAGTCAAGTGAGACTCTTTTGGATTATCTTGGAAGCGAGCATAAATACCTACACTGAAGACTATGTCAGGTCTACTGGAAGTAAGATACAAAAGTGAACAAATCATACCCCTATACAACTTCTGATCAACTGATGAACCAAGTTCATCTATATCTAATTTAGTGGCAGTTGCAATGAGGGTGTCTATTTCCTTTGATTCATCCATTTTAAACTTTTTGATCAGCTCCTTTGCATACTTTTGCTGATGGATCATGGTTCCATTTGGATTTTATTTGATCTGTAAGCCTAAGAAAAAGTTAAGCTCACCCATCATACTCATTTTAAACTCACTCCCCGTTAGTTTGGCAAAATCCTTACTTAGTTTATCAGTAGTGGCCCCAAAAATTATGTCATCAACATATATTTGTACCACAAGCAGATCCTTACCTTTTTCCATTAAGAATAGGGTATTGTCAATTTTACCTCTTTTGTAACCATGTTCAAGCAGGAATTTAGAAAGTCGTTCATACCATGCTTTAGGAGACTACTTGAGTCCATAGAGAGCCTTGTCTAATTTGTACACATGCTTAGGACATTCCCTGCTCTCAAACCCTGGAGGTTGTTTCACAAACACTTCTTCTTTCAGGTAGCCATTCAGGAAGGCACTTTTGACATCCATCTAATGGAGAGTGAATTACATGTGTGCTGCAAAAGCTATGAGGAGCCTTATTACCTCTAGTCTTTCAACTGGAGCAAAAGCCTCATCATAATATAGACCTTCCTCTTGGCTGTAACCTTGTACCACAAGTCTTGCCTTATTTCTTGTAACAGTTCCATCTTCATCAAGTTTGTTTCTGAAGACCCATTTTATGCCAATAACTGATCTGCCCTTGGGTCTTGAAACTAGATGTCAAACTTGACTTCTCTCAAACTGAGTGAGTTCATCTTGCATTACATTTACCCAATCTGCATCATGCAAAGCCTCAACAACATTTTTAGGTTCAATAAGATATAGGAAAGCATTAAAAGCACACAAAATCTTTAATTGTGATCTAGTTTTGACTCCAGAGGTTGGATCAATGATTATGTTCTCAATGGGATGAGAACTTTGATACTTATAAGTTTTCACAACCAACTGATTTCTGCTAGATATTTCTCCCATGTTCTGTTGCTGAGGAATAGGGTCATGAACAGGTTCCTTTAGGGGATTTGTTCCAGTTCCTCTTTGATCAGTTCCCCCTGTTAGGTTGCCCTGGATAGAAGAACACATTCCATCACTTGTTCCTTCTTTTGGTGCCACTTTAGCCTGTGCTGGGACTTCAGTCAAATCTCTTACCAGCCCAATAGCCCCATCTTCATGTTCCTATCTCTTAGAAAGAATGTTAGTTTCATCAAATACTACATGTACACTTTCTTCTACACACAAAGTTCTTTTATTAAACACTTCATATGCTTTTCTATATGAAAAATACCCCATGAATACTTCCTCATCACTTCTGAGATCAAACTTACCTAGGGAGTCTTTTCCATTATTGTACACAAAGCACTTACATCCAAATGTCATAAGATGGGATATATTTGGCTTTCTCCCTTTAAGTAACTCATAGGAAGTCTTCTCTACAAGAGGTCTTATCATGCACCTATGGATAATGTAACATGCAGTGTTTATAACCTCTGCCCAAAAGCTGTGAGGCAATTTACTAGAAAGAAGCATAGTCCTAGCCATATCTTCAAGAGTCCTGTTCTTTCTTTCAACTACTCCATTTTGTTGAGGAGTCCTAGGGGAAGAGAAGTTATGATCTATACCGTGCTCATCACAAAATCCAGTGAACTTAGCATTTTCTAACTCAGTTCCATGATCAGGCCTAATGGATGCAAGTTGATTTCGTAATTGTTTCTGAGTCTTTCTAACAAAAAGAGCAAACATGTCAAATGCTTCATCTTTAGATGTTAAGAATAGTACCCAGGTAAACCTAGAATAATCATCAACAAGTACCATCACATATTTCTTACCACGTCTGCTCAATGTTCTCATTGGATCGCAGAGATCCATATGAACCAGTTCCAATGTCCTAGTTGTGCCTACCATTTTCTTGCTTTTAAAGGATGATCTTACCTGCTCCCCCCTTGCACAGGCCTCACAAACTTTGTCTTCCTTGAACTTGATGTTAGGCAGCCCTATCATCCAAGTCCTTGGAGACTAATTTGTTGAGTTGCTCAGACTTGCATGACCAAGTCTTTTGTGCCACAGAAGGGGATCATTATCCAACACACTTAAGCAAGTGAGTTCATTTTCTGAAAGAGTGGATAAATCTACAATGTAAATATTGTTAACTCTTTTTCCCTGCAAAATAATCTTGTCAGTGGTAAGGTTAATCACAAAATATTTGGTAGAGGTAAATGCTACAAGGCTGTCACACAGTTGTGACACACTGATTAGGCTATACTTCAAGCCACCTATCAAGTAGACATTCTCAATGGAGCGAGAGTGTCTTACCTACCTTTCCAACCCCAATGATCTTACCTTTCTTCCCATTTCCAAAGGAGACATTACCTCATTTCAAGTCCCCAAGCGAAAGGAACTGGTTCTTGCTTCCAGTCATATGTTTTGAGCAGCCACTATTCATGTACCATATTTGGCTGCTTTCCTTCACTTGGACCTGCAAAAAGAAATCAAGGGTTAGTCTTAGGAACCCAAACTAGTTTGGGTCCCTTTCTATAGATAAAAGGGTAAATCAAATTCCTTTTTGCCCACCCAAGCAACCTATTTTTTTCTTGAACAAAAGCTTTTTCTTTTGACTGGCCTTTTCTTTTACATTACATTTATTTTTGTAATGACCAATCTTGTCATAGTGAGAGCAAAATTTGTTTCCAGGAAGAGTGAGGTACTTGCTTTTAGGGTCCCACTTAGGTGCTTGAGTCCCATAGCCAAATCCTCTTTTGTTTCTACCGTGATGTTCTTGTAGTCAGGAAAGTGCATCAGAAGCCTTATTCCATTTGCAAGTTCTGTCTAGTTCATGCTTTACCTTCCCTAGGTCTTCTTTTAAAACTTTTATCTGCTCATCCTTCATGTACAACTCATACTTCATTTTTCCTAAGTTTTCTTCTAAGATGAGGTATGTGTGATCAGCTTTCTTCTTTCTTGTTCCTAGTTTCAGTTTTAAATTTTCAGACCTAAGTTCTAGGACACTGGTGTTACATTCAAGAACCTGGTTCTTCAACTCAGCATTTTTACTGTCACTCTTATTAGCCCTAGATTCTAGATTTTTGCACTTGGCTTTTAAGATTTCACACTCCCTAGACAGATTATCCTTCTCATTTTTAATTATGTCAGGCTCATCAATGAAGTCTAACAATAACTCAGACAACTTTTCTTTAGACAGAAATTTAATCTTGTTTTTTAGAAGAAGGACACTTGCCTCTTGTTCATCATCTGATTCTCTGATGGCCATAAGTGCTTATTCATCTCCAGCTTCATCTTCTGAGTCCTCGTCTGAGGTTTCTCCCCAAGCAGCAACCATAGCCTTTGTTGATCCTTTGTTCCTTTTGGGTTGAACCTGTTCCTTCTTCCTGTTCATTCGTTCAGCCCTTTCCTTCTTCCATTCAATTTCCCACCGAGGACAATTTTTGATCATGTGATCAGTCTTACCACATTTGTAGCAACCCTCGTTAGTCTGTTTCTCATGAGCCCTTGGTTTGTTGGAGGTTGTACCTCTTGAAGAACCATTTCCTCTCATTAGGTACTTTTTGAAATCTCTTGTGATCACATCCACTTCATCATCCTCCAGATCTGCACCTTCAGCTATTCTAAGAGCTAGACTTATTTCCTTCTTGGGTACATCCATTTTCATGGTTTGCCTCCTCAGTTCATAGGCAGTGAGATTTCTAATCAATTCATCTAGCTTGAGGGTAGCAATGTTCTTGGATTCTTGAATACCAGTGATTTTGCTTTCCCAAGTCACTGGTAAAACTCTTTTCAAGATTTTCTCAACCTTGTCTTCTTCAAGGATAATTCTCCCAAGAGATTTAAGTTTGTTTGTTAATGTTGTGAACCTTGTGTACATCTCCTAGATAGTTTCTCCTTCCTTCATAGTGAAATTCTCATATTGAGAATATAGCAGTGTTCCTCTTGATCTCTTTACTTGAGGAGTTCCTTTATGAGCCACTTGCAACGTGTCCCATATCTCTTTGGCAGTGGTACAACTTTGAATCCTGCTGTACTGATCTGGACCCAGTCCACACACAAGCCATTTCTTGGCCTTGGCATTCTTCTCCCATTTCTTCAAATCTTCAGCAGTGCAGTCAGCTCTTGTCTTTGGCATGTCCACTCCTTTATCATTCTTCTTTGTAGTTGCCAGGGGACCATCAGTGACTATGTCCCAGAGTTCATAGTCCTCTCCTATTATATGATCTCTCATCATGTTCTTCCGCCAAGAATAGTACTGACCATTGAAGCGTGGAGGCCTAGTGTCACGACCCAATTCCCAAACCCGACCGTGATGGCACCTCTCGTGAAGACAAGGCAAGCCAGAACAACGCAAACACCTCTTTTAAAACAATTAATTAACATAAGCAATTCTAAAACATGTTTAAGATAGCCATACGTGCGAAAACAATGATAATAACAAGGGAAACCATCCCGACACAGCCCAAACCGGGGTGTCACAAGTCATGAGCTACTACAGAATCTGTTATGTGTCTATAAAGTATAAAGTCCGACATAATAGTCTGAAGAAAACATAAATGATAAAGGATTGGGGAGACACGGGGCTGCGGACGTCAACATCTACCTCGTAACTCCAAATCACTGCCTGGTCTGGAAGGATCAGCGCGCAGGAGCGGACTCTGCTATGCCTGAATCTGCACACACGGTGCAGGGAGTAATGTGAGTACTCCGACCCAGTAAGTAATAATTATAAATAATGGTTGAAAGCATGAAAACATATAAAGGCACAAAGCAATTCTATATCAGGCAGTAAATCATTTAAAGCAGTAAAACCGTGAAGAATCAAATGAAAATTCCTTTTAAAAACAACATGTAAATCAAGTAAAACAACAGGTAAATAGTAAGTAAAAATGTGCCCCCCGGGCCCAGTATCAATCGCTCAGAATAGTATCAGCCCCTCGGGCTCAGTATCAGTTACTCAACATAGTATCAGCCCCTCGGGCTCAATATCAGTCATTCAGCATAGTATCATCCCCTCGGGCTCACTCTCAGATCATATGGGTACCCGCGCTCACTATGGATGTGCAGACTCCGGAGGGGTCCCTTACGGCCCAAGCACTATATCAAACAACCTTGTGGTATCATCACTCGACACTCGGCCTCACATCACTCGCCCCCATCACTTAAGCCACCTCGTGGCATATAAAGTATCTCATAATCACTTAGCATATCCTCACATATGGCCCTCGGCCTCACTCAGTCCAGAAATTATCACAAGCCCCTAGGGTATCAGTAAAACTATAATGCTTAGCCCAAACAACATTGGAATATCATTTAAATCTCAAAATTCAAGTAAAAGTGGCTGAGTTTGTAAACCAGTATTAATCAATAGGACTGAGTTCAAGTAATATGTCAAAATAGTGAGGAAATAGTGATAAAAGTCCACGAAGGATTCAAGTAGTCGGCATGAAGCCCAAATAGGGCAATTAGCCCAAATCATGATGATAACAAACAAGTCTTAGTCAAATATGCGGTAAAAACATCAAGCGGGACATACCAAATCACAATCCCCAATAGTAAACACCCTCGCGCTCGTCATTAAGCGCGTGTTTCACCTCAATATAACACCGCGTTGTGCAAATCCGGGGTTTTAAACCATCAGGACATCATTTACAATCACTATTCACCTTAAGCCGGCCAAAACTCTAGCTCGCTATGCCCTTGACTCTCAAATCGGCCTCCTCGCGCGTCGAATTCGACCAAAACCACAACGAATACATTACAATAGGCTAAGGGAACAAAACCCAATCGAAAATAATCAAAAACATCAAAAATCCTAAAATTTGCAAAACTGGAGCCCCGGGCCCACTTCTCAAAACTCAGAAATTTTTACATCAACGGGTTCCTTATCTCGCCATGAGTTTATACATATCAAAAACACAAGAATCGGAGTTCAATTGACCCTTTAGATCCCCAATTTTTGCTCCCTAAAGTTCAAGCCCTAAACCACCATTTTTGTCCATTAATTTCTTAAGTTTTCAGTCCTAATCCATGAAATATCACCATAGAATCGTGTTTTGGGTCCAAAAATCCATACCTTATCGAAGCTCCTTGAAATACCTCTTCAAAATCGACCACAATTCTCCAAGTCCAAAATTATAAATGATAAACCCTTCAAAATTCGCGAAGAAGAACTTAAATACCTTTTGCCGAGGCAAAATCGCATCTGCAGTCCAAAATTCGCTTTTCCGGTCTTTAATCCGCATCTGCGGAAGTTTAATAAATCTACCTGGCCGCATCTGCAGTCCAATAGCCGTATCTGCCGCTCCATAGGTGCGGCTCCCAATCCGCATCGGCGGTTCCAACTTTAATCCCCTAACCCGCATCTGCGACCAACTTTCCGCATCTACGGCTTCGCAGATGCGGCTCCTTGTCCGCTTCTGCGCAAACAGTTGGCCCCGACCAAACTCGCACCTGCGACCTCCCGTTTTCAACTGGGGGACCGCACTTGCGGGACTGCACCTGCGGTCCCCTTTCCGCAGGTGCGGAAATACCAGCAACAGCAAATTTTTCTGTATGACACAAGTCTAAATTCTTCCCGTTAGCCATTCGAAATCACCCCGAGGCCCTCGGGACCTCAACCAAATTCACCAATACCTCCTAAAACCTCATTCAAACTTGTTCCAATCATCAAAACACCTCAAACAACACCAAAACCATCAAATTACATTGGATTCAAGCTTAAGTTCTTCTAAAACTTCCGAAACACACATTTGATCAAAAGCCCAACCAAACCACCTACGAATGACCTAAAATTTGACACACCCATCCCAAATCACATGACGAAGCTGCAACAACTATCGGAATCTCATTCCGACCCCCGGATCAAAATCTCACCTATCAACCGGAAATCGCCAAAATACTAACTTCGCCAATTCAAGCCTAATTCTACACTGGACCTCCAAAATCACTTTCGATCATACACATAAGTCAGAAATCATCCCCCGAAGCTAACTGAATCATCGGAATTCATATTCGATCCCTCTAACACATAAGTCAACATCCTATTGACTTTTCCAAACTAAGCCTTCCTTAAAGAGACTAAGTGTCTCATTTTCTTCTAAAATCAATCCAAACCAATTCGATCACACAAAACACTGATAATGAAGCATAAAGAAGCAGAAAATAGGGGAAACGGAGCAGTAACTCATGAGACGACGGGTCGGGTCGTCACATTCTCCCTAACTAAAACAAACGCTCATCCTCGAGCGGGTCAAGAAACATACCTTAAGCCTCAAATATGTGAGGATATCGGCTCCGCATCTCCCGCTCGGTCTCCCAGGTAGCCTCATCCACGTGCCAACCTCTCCACTGCACCTTCACTGAAGCGACATCCTTTGACCTCAACTTTCGAACTTGACGATCCAAAATGGCTACTAACTCTACATCATAAGTCAAATCACCCTCCAACTGAACCGTACTAAAATCCAGAACATGGGACGGGTCTCCAATATTTTCGGAGCATAGAAACATGAAAAACTGGATGCACGCTCGACAAGCTGGGTGGCAAGGCAAGCTCATAAGCCACCTCCCCAATCCTCCGAAGTACCTCAAAAGTCCCAATTAATCGCGGACTTAACTTCCCTTTCTTTCCAAACCTCATAACACCCTTCATGGGTGAAACCTTCAGCAAGACCTTCTCGCCAACCATATAAAACACATCCCGAACCTTCCGGTCCACATAACTCTTCTGACGCGACTGTGGTGTAAGAAACCTCTCTTGAATCAGCTTCACCTTATCTAAGGCATCCTGAACCAAATTTGTCCCCAATAGCCTAGCCTCGCTGGGCTCGAACCAACCAACTGGAGATCTACACCGCCTCCCATACAACGCCTCATACGGAGCCATCTAAATGCTCGACTGATAATTATTGTTGTAGGAAAACTCTGCAAGCAGTAAAAATTCATCCCAATAACCTCAAAAATCAATAACACGGGCATGCAACATGTCCTCCAATATCTGAATAGTACGCTCGGACTGGCTGTCCGTCTGAGGATGTAATGTTGTGCTCAACTCCACCTGTGTACCCAACTCTCGCTGAAAAGTCCTCCAAAACTGAGAAGTAAACTGAGTACCTCTATTTGAGATAATAGACACTGGAACACCATGCAATCAAACAATCTCCCGGATAAAGATCCCTGCCAGCTGCTCCAAATAATAGGTAGTACACACCGAAATGAAGTGGCGGAATTGATCAGCTGATCCACAATCACCCAAATCGAATCGAACTTCTTCAAAGTCCGAGGAAGACAACTTACAAAATACATAGTGACTCTCTCTCACTTCCACTCGGGAATAATCATCTGCTGAAGTAAGCCACCCGGTCTGTGATGCTCATATTTCACCTGCTGATAGTTGAGATACCGAGCCACAAATCCCACAGTATCTTTCTTCATTCTTCTCCACCAATAGTGCTGCCTCAAATCTTGATACATCTTCGCGGAACCCGGATGAATGGAATATCGCGAGCTATGGGCCTCCTCCAATATCAACTCCCAAAGCCCATCCACATTGGGCACACAGATCCGGCCCTGCATCCTCAACACACCATCCTCAACAATGGTCACGTCTCTGGCATCATCATGCTGAACCCTATCCTTAAGGACAAGCAAATGCGGATCATCATACTACTTTCTCTAATGCGATCATAGAAGGAAGACCAAGAAACCACACAAGCCAACACTCGGCTGGGCTCCGAAATATCTAATCTCACAAACCGATTGGCCAAAGCCTGAACATCAACTATAAAAGGTCTCTCCCCAACTGGAATGTACGCCAAGCTCCCCATACTCACTGCCTTTCGGCTTAAGGCATCGTCCACAACATTGGCATTTCCCGGATAATACAATATGGTAATGTCATAATCCTTAAGCAACTCCAACCATCTACGCTGCCTCAAGTTGAGATCCTTTTGCTTGAAAACATGCTGAAGATTGCGATGATCAGTGAATACCTCGCAAGATACGCCATACAAATAATGCCTCTAAATCTTCAATGCATGAACTATAACAACCAACTCCAAATCATGAACATGGTAGTTCTTCTCGTGGGGATTCAACCGACGAGAAGCATAAGCAATCATTCTGCCCTCCTGCGTCAATACACAACCAATCACAACTCTCAAAACATCACAATACACCCTATAAGAACCTGAAGCTGATGGCAAAACCAATACTGGAGCTGTGGTCAAAGATGTCTTGAGCTTTTGAAAGCTCTCCTCGCACTCGTCCGACCATACAAATGGAGCACCCTTCTGAGTCAACTTGGTCAAGGGCGATGCTATAGAGGAAAATCCCTGAACAAACCGGCGATAATAACCCGCCAAACCAAGGAAACTACGAATCTTTGTGGCTGAGGATGGTCTAGTCCAACTCTGAACCGCCTCTATCTTCTTCGGATCGACCTGAATACCCTCGCTGGACACCACATGTCCCAAGAAAACACTAAACCGAGCCAACTCACACTTGGAGAACTTTGCATACATCTTCTCCTCCCTCAACCTCTACAATACAACTCACAATTGCTCCGCGTGCTCTTTCTGACTACGTGAAATCAATAACGAACGAATTTAGATAAGGCCGAAATACATTGTTCATCAAATGCATGCACTCCGCTGGGGCATTGGTTAGCCCAAAAGACATAACAAGAAACTCATAGTGACCATATCTAGTCCTGAAGGTAGTCTTAAGGATATTTGAATCCTTAATCTTCAACTGGTGATAGCCCGAACGGAGATCAATCTTGGAGAACACCCTCTCTCCCTGAAGCTGGTCGAATAGATCACCAATACGAGGCAGAGGGTACTTGTTCTTCACTGTTACCTTGTTCAATTGCCTATAATCGATGCACATTCTCATTGTGCCATCCTTTTTCTTCACAAACAGAATCGGCGCACCCCATGGTGACATTAGGCCGAATGAACCCCTTATCTAGGAGTTCCTGAATCTGATCTTTCAATTCTTTCAACTCTGCTAGTGCCATACGATATGACAGAATGGAAATGGGCTGAGTTCCCGGCACCAGGTTAATACCAAAATCAATATCCCTGTCCGGTGGCATGCCCGACAGGTCTGTATGGAATACATTGGGAAACTCCCTCACAATTGGAACATAATCAATGCTAGGAGTCTCAGCTACAACATCCATCACAAATGCCAAATATGAAAGATAACCCTTCCCAACCATACGCTGGGCCTTTAAGAAAGAAATTACTCTACTAGGAACATAATCAGTCACACCACGCCACTCAATCCTCGGTACACCCGACATAGCCAAACTGACTGTCTTGGCATGACAGTCCAGAATAGGATGACACAGAGATAACCAATCCATGCCCAAAATAACATCAAAGTCCAACATGCTCAATAGCAATACATCAACTCGGGTCTCCAGACCCCCGATAGTCACAACATATGACCGGCACACATGGTCTACAATAATAGTATCACCCACCAGGGTGGATACACGAACAGGTAAGGCAAGACACCCTCGGGACGTACCCAAATGATGAGCAAAATATGAGGACACATAAGAATAGGTGGAACTGGGATCAAATAGGACAGAGGCATCTCTGTCGCAAATTGAAATAATACCTGTAGTGACAACATCTGAAGCAATGGCATCTGTCCTGCCCGGAATAGCATAAAAACGGGTCTGGCCACCACCTGATCGACCTACACCTTTGGGGAGACCCCTGGCTGCCTGACCTCCACCCTTAGCTGGCTGGGCGGGTGGTGAAGTAACTGGAGCAGAAGATGAGGGCTGACCCCTCTGCTGAGATGAACTAGCAATAGGACGAGGACACTGCCTCCAGACATGCCCAAACTCTCCACACTTAAAACAACTCCCAGGTGCTGGAGAAGGGGACCGAAGGGAACCCCTCGCACTGGAGTGACCAGCTGATGCGCTCGGACTCAATCATATGGATATGTAAAATACAAAATTTCCAATCCTAGCAGCAAAGGGAGGGGTCCACGGATATGGTAGATCAATTGGGGCTAGGGAAGTTAAAGCAGGACGTCTGGTATGACGTCGTCCTTATGGACATATTACATATCAGAAGACCTTGGTGGTCAAAATCTCTCTTTCGAGAGTGTCTTTTGTTGGGCTCGACGGCCCCAATCGCATAAAAGAACCCTGAGCTTGCAGGGCACGAGATGAACTCTAGGCTAGAACAACGTTAAGTGAAGGTTGACCCTGCTGAGAACCATGATAACCACGACCTGAAGATTCCCCACGATACTCTGGATGGGCCAACTGAGCGGGCCTGAAAGAACGGCCTCTACCATGATGGAACTGCCCCCTAGACGGAGCACCACTGAAACTGCTAGAACCTCGAGGCCTCTTGGCCTCACTCTTCTCTCTATCCTACTGACGAGCCGTCTCAATCTCATGAGCGATATCGACCACCTCCTCAAATGAACTACCCAAAACTCTCTCTCTAGTCATCAGAACACAGAGATGGTAATTAAGGCCATCCACAAACCTCTTGATCCTCTAATGATATATCGGGACCATCTAGGCGGCATGATGAGCCAACTCAGAATACCTCATCTCATACTGACACACAGTCATATCTCCCAGCCGTAGCCACTCAAAATGCCTACGTAGCTCCTTCATGCGAGACTGCGGTACATACTTCTCCAAGAAGAGAGTGGAGAACTCCTGCAAAGTCAAAGGTGCTGCACCAACCGTTCTACGCCTCTTATACACCTCCCACCAAGTGAAGGCAGCCCCAGTAAACTGAAAGGTGGTAAATGCCATACCGCTCGAATCCAGAATCCCTGCTGTACGGAGCATACGCTGGCACTTGTCAAGAAAACCCTGGGCATCCTCGCCCTCGACACCACTGAATGATGGAGGCTGAAGCCTACCAAACCTCTCGAGATGACGCTGCTCATCATCTGGCATAGCTGGAACTATGAACTCCTGAACTGGTGAAACTGGTTAAGCTGGAGGTGCTCTCGGTGTCTGCAATCCTGCACTACCTTCTCATGTGTGCGAGCAATAGGGGTCTGATTGCCTCCACCGGCCTGTGAAGTAGCTAATGCGGTAGTGGCTAAAACTGCCTGAGCCAGGCCAGTGCAAATCGATAAGATCTGAGTTAGGGCCTCCTGAAGACCCGGAATCACGATGGGCATAACTGGTGCTGGAACTGGTGTTGCTGGAGCCTGATCCGGAGTAGGGAAAGCTAGTGGATCAACAGGTGCTGCCCTTGCCGCTCTGGCTCTGCCACGACTATGACCGCATCCACGGCCTCTGGTGGCCTCAGTGAGTGGCATTGGTGGTCGTCCACCTTGTCCGGTAGCTCGATTCCTCCCCATCTATAAGATAATAGAATACAGAAGTTTAGTTCTCGGATCAACAAAGTCGCACGACAAGAATTTCAAGAATATAAAGTTTTTCCTAAAGTTTCTGCAGCCTCTCGAGGATAAATACAGACGTCTCCGTACCGATCTACGAGACTCTACTAAACCTGCTCAAGACTCCTAAGACCTATGTAACTTAGGCTCTAATACCAACTTGTCACGACCCAATTCCCAAACCTGACCGTGATGGCACCTCTCGTGAAGACAAGCCAAGCTAGAACAACATAAACACCTCTTCTAAAACAATTAATTAACATAAGCAATTCTAAAACATGTTTAAGATAGCCATACGTGCGGAAACAACAATAATAACAAGGGAAACCATCATGACACAGCCCAAACCGTGGTGTCACAAGTCATGAGCTACTACAAAATCTGCTATGAGTCTACAAAGTATGAAGTCTGGAATAATAGTCAGAAGAAAACATAAATGATAAAGGATAGGGGAGACACGGGGCTGCGGACGTCAACAGCTACCTCGTAACTCCAAATCACTACTTGGTCTGGAAGGATTAGAGCGCAGGAGCGGACTCCGCTATGCCTGAATCTGCACACACGGTGCAGGGAGTAATGTGAGTACTCCGACCCAGTAAGTAATAATTATAAATAATGGCTGAAAGCATGAAAACATATAACGACACAAAGCAATTCTATATCAGACAGTAAACCACTTAAAGCAGTAAAAACGTGAAGAATCAAATGAAAACTCCTTTTAAAAACAACAGGTAAATCAAGTAAAACAACAGGTAAGTAAGTAAAAATCTGCCCCCGGGCCCAGTATCAATCGCTTAGAATAGTATCAGCCCTTCGGGCTCGGTATCAGTCATTCAACATAGTATCAACCCTTTGAGCTCAGTATCCGTCACTCAGCATAGTATCAGCCCCTCGGGCTCACTCTCAGATCATATGGGTACTCGCGCTCACTATGGATGTGCAGACTCCGGAGGGGCCCCTTACGACCCAAGCACTATATCAAGCCACCTCGTGGCATCATCACTCGGCACTCGGCCTCACATCACTCGGCCCCCATCACTCAAGCCACCTCGTGGCATATAAAGTATCTCATAATCACTCAGCATATCCTCACATATGTCCCTCGGCCTCACTCAGACCAGAAATTATCACAAGCCCCTAGGGAATCAGTAAAACTGTAGTGCTCAGCCCAAATAACATTGGAATATCATTTAAGTCTCAAAATTCAAGTAAAAGTGGCTGAGTTTGTAAAACAGTATTAATCAATAGGATTGAGTTTAAGTAATAAGTCAAAATAGTGAGGAAACAGTGATAAAAGTCCACGAAGGATTCAAGTAGTCGGCATGAAGTCCAAATATGGCAATAAGCCCAAATCATGATGATAACAAACAAGTCTTAGTCAAATATGCATAAAAATATCAAGCGAGACGGACCAAGTCACAATCCCCAATAGTAAACACGCCTGCACTCGTCATTAAGCGCGTGTTTCATCTCAATATAGCACTACGTTGTGCAAATCCGGGGTTTCAAACCCTCAAGACATCATTTACAATCACTACTCACCTCAAGCCGGCCAAAACTCTAGCTCGCTATGCCCTTGCCTCTCAAATCAGCCTCCTCGCGCGTCGAATCTGACAAAAACCACAATGAATACGTCACAATAGGCTAAGGGAACAAAACTCAATCGAAAATAATCAAAAAACATAAAAAATCCTGAAATTTGCAAAACTGGAACTCCGGGTCCACTTCTCGAAACTCAAAAATATTTACATCAACGGTTTCCGTATCTCGCCACGCGTTTATACATATAAAAAACACAAGAATCGGAGTTCAATTGACCCTTCAAATCCCCAATTTTTGCTCTCTTAAGTTCAAGCCCTAAACCACCATTTTTGTCCATTAATTTCTTAAGTTTTCAGTCCTAATCCATGAAATAGCACCATAAAATCGTGTTTTGGGTCCAAAAATCCATACCTTATCGAAGCTCCTTGAAGTCCCTCTTCAAAATCGCCCACAATTCTCCAAGTCCGAAGTTAGAAATGATAAACCCTTCAAAATTCGCGAAGAAGAACTTAAATACCTTCTGCCCGAGCAAAATTTCATCTGCGGTCCAAAATCCGCTTTTGCGGTCTATACTCCGCCATCTTCGGAACTTCATTAAATCAGCCTGGCCACATCTGCGGCTCCGCAGGTGCGGCTCTCAATCCGCATCTACTGTTCCAGCTTTAATCCCCTAACCCGCATCTGCGACCAACTTTCTGCATCTGCGGCTTCGCAGATGTTGCTCCTCGTCTGCTTCTGCGAAAATAGCTTCCCCCGACCAAACTCGCACCTGCGGTCCCCTTTCCGCGGATGCGGAAATACCAGCAACAACAAATTTTTCTGCAATGACACAAGTCCAAATTCTTCCCATTAGCCATCCGAAATCACCCCGAGGTCCCCGGGACCTCAACCAAAAGCACCAACACCTCCTAAAACCTTATTCAAACTTGTTCGAATCATCAAAACACCTCAAACAATACCAAAACCATAAAATTACATCGGATTCAAGCCTAAGTTCTTCTAAAACTTCCGAAACACGCATTTGATAAAAACCCCAGCCAAACCATCTCTGAATGACCTGAAATTTTGCACACATATCTCAAATTACATAACGAAGCTACAACAACTCTCGGAATTCCATTCCGACCCTTAGATCAAAATCTCACCTATCAACCGAAAATCGCCAAAATACTAACTTCGCCAATTCAAGCCTAATTTTACACCGGACCTTCAAAATCAGATCACACTCCTAAGTCACAAATCATCCCCCGAAGCTAAACGAATCATCAGAATTCATATCCGAGCCCTCTAACACATAATTCAACATCCTGTTGACTTTTCCAAACTAAGCCTTCCTTAAAGAGGCTAAGTGTCTCATTTCCTTCTAAAATCAATCCAAACCAATTCGATCACACAAGACACTGATAATGAAGCATAAAGAAGCAGAAAATGGGGGAAATGGAGCGGTAACTCATGAGACGATGGGTCAGGTCGTCACACCTAGCAGTGGATTGCCCTTCCCAGTTTCTAGGTGGTGCACTCATCTTGATCTTTTCCAAAGCTGTTAACCTCTTCAAGGATAACCTACTCTTATGCCAATTGATATTTTAAGCGTCAATACCCCACAAGAAG
The DNA here is from genome assembly GCA_026770625.1 of Nicotiana glauca. Taxonomy (NCBI): domain Eukaryota; kingdom Viridiplantae; phylum Streptophyta; class Magnoliopsida; order Solanales; family Solanaceae; genus Nicotiana; species Nicotiana glauca. The sequence goes on along the minus strand of MU726239.1, from coordinate 16,297 downwards.
GGGGTGATTGTGTGGTACCCAATTTTTGCTTAACTACTCTATAAAAGAACCTGGTTCTTCTAGGTGTTCCAACTACTACTATTTGCAGAATAATAAATACAAAAAATAAAGAACACAGAGATTTTTACGTGGAAAACCCCTGGCTCAAAAGGTGAAAAAAATCATGACCTACTACTCAGTAGGATTTTCCCAAACTTTTACTAAAATCACTGATCCAAACAGAATTTACAAAGACTCTTTGTAAACCTAAGGATTAACTCTAATCCCATTGTGGCACACAACCTCAACTATTGCGACAACTTCAAGTTAACTCTAACTTGAATACTCTAGGTACCTAATACAATTGCTTCTATGAAAGCTGAAAGGTACAATGTTAAACCACCTACTATAATTGAACTAGAATAAAAGATAGACACTTGGACTGGTTCTTCTTATCTTATTCAAGTAGCTTCAGGAGTGCACACTCAAATCACACATAAATTTCTTGCAAAATCGCCTTGCTCTTTTGCTCTCAATTTATGTTTAACTTTTGTGTATGTGCACTATCTCTAAAAGAGAACAACACTGACATTTAATAGGTTAGTAATCAAAGTTTGATTGGGATTCAATTACTACTCTTCTATCGTGGAAGAGTTCATGATGATCTCAAACTCTAACACTATCTTCATCCTAGATTGTGTTCTTTTCACATAAGGAGACTTTCTCCCCTTATCCAATATGCAACCTTTTCGATCATATCAGGAGATATTGCTACTTGATCAGTAGGACTTATCTCCTTCGCATGCATCTCACATGTATAGATTGATCATGACTGTGCTTCATAATATGGACCTGGTCCATGTCTGAGTTCTTTTGTCAATCTTCAAAACTTCAACTGTTCTTGGGCCAACAACCATGCTAGTCCTAATGCTGGGAATGAGTCCCTCAATAAACCAGCAAACCATCTCTCGAACTGTAGAAACCAAGTCTGGTGTATGTCTAGCCAAGTCACTGAAATAGACTGGATACTCTGAAACAGTCATAGTACCTTAGCGCAACTAATCAAACTCCGTGTGCCATGTGTCCCTAAGGCTATGAGGGATATACTCTTTCAAAAACATGTTCGAGAACTAAGTTCATGTAAGGGAAGTTGCCTCAGCGGACTGTCCAACTCATAAGTATGCCACAATAGATAGGTTGTTCCTCGAAGCTGATAGGTAGTGAAAGAAACCCCACTCGACTCTATTATGCCCATAGTATGAAGGATACAGTGGCACTCCTACAGAAATCCCTAAGCATCCTTTGATGCTAGACCACTGAATGTAGGAGGATCGTACTTATTGTACCTCTTAAGCCTATGCTGCTTCTCCTCCAAAGCTACTTCCCTACCCTCGGGTTAAACTAGGGCTATAGGTAGTATAGGTATAATCTCTAGAATCTGATCAACCTGAATCCACTGCTCTAGGATGCGGGCGGTGGGAGTCTGTGCTCCTTCCCCGACCTGAGATGTGACTGGATCAAGGGGAATCAGCCTTGCCTGAGCTAGAGTGATGTACATGCTCATGAACTGTGAAAGAGTAAGCTGTTGCCCTACCCTCGAGTTGAACTAGGGCTATAGGTGGTACCGGTATAATCTCTAGAATCTGATCAACCTGAACCCACTGCTCTAGGATGCAGGCGGCGGGAGTCTGTGCTCCTTACCCAGCCTGAGATGTGGCTGGATCAAGGGGAATCAACCCTGCCTGAGCTAGAGTAATGTACATGCTCATGAACTGTGCAAGAGTCTCATGAAGATTTAGAGTATAAGAGTAGTAGGCGTATCAGATGGTCGTGCTCCGACTCGAGCTACTAGTGGCTCCTCTGTAGCAGCTCGGTTGGGTGATTTGACTTCACTACGGGGGCGTCCTCAGCCTCTCCCCCGCCCCGGCCCCGGCCCTAGCCCCAGCCTCGGGCGGCTAAAGAAGGAGCATCGGTGCCTGGTCATCTCTGGTAGCACGTGTCCTCACCATCTCTGAGAGAATAGAAGACAGAAGTTTAGAATTTCGAAGTCAATAATCTCGCACGACAAAGAATCAAATGAAGTGGAATTCTCCTAACAATTCCATAGCCTCTTGAAGGTAAATACAAATGTCCCCATACCAATAAGCGAGACTCTAATAAATCGGCTTGTGACTCACGACTCCTATGAACCTAGAGCTCTAATAGAACTTGTCACGACCGATTTCCTCCCTCCGAGAGTTGTCGTAATGGCACCTAGTCTCTATAACTAGGTAAGCCTAATGCTTTGCAGAAATGAAATAAAGCTTGAACATAAACCACTAACAGTAACAAATATCTAATAAGCAATTGAATGTCACTCGGCATATACAAATATCACCTTTTAAATACACACAAACAATTCCTAAAACTCAAAATACCGCAAGTCACAAGCTACTACAAAATTTTAATTGTTCTATATATCTTTTCTACAAAAAGAGGGAATACATGAACATAGGGGGATAGAGGGGGACTCAGAGGATCTACGGGCGCGGGAAGATGTACCTTGACGTCTCCGATAAGCAGCAACAACTACAACTAGTGATGAGGCTGGTACGATGAATTTGGATCTGCACACGAAAAATATGTGCAGGAAAGGGCGTGAGTACTCCACAATGGTACCCAGTAAGTGCCAAGCCTAACCTCGATCGAGTAGTGACGAGGTCAGGTCAGGGCCCTAATGGTATAGATATAATGAAATAAGAGAGAATTAAATATTGCAGTATAGATGGATACGAGAATCTAACAGAGATAGAATAAATGAAAGAAAACAACTCATAACACAGTGATAACAACAGGGGATCTCCCGAAATACCATGTCGTAGTCCCACATGTAAATATGCTGGGGGATCTCTCGGAATATCATTCCATAGTCCCAAAATGAATATGCAGGTCAACCAATAGAAATAAAGGTTACATCAAGAAAACCTATGGTTTCGACTAAGTTCAAGACAAAGAAAATAGGTAATTTCACTAATCATGCTGCACATAGTTCAATTAGGTAGTTAAAACACGTAGGCATGCTATTCTAAGTGAAAAATGGGGTTTTACAATAAATAGCCCGTGTAGGTACTCGTTACCTCACGTACACGGCGCCCACATATCAAAATAATACCAAATCCTAAAGGGAATTCCCCCCCACAAAGTTAGGCAAGCCACTTACCTCGAACCAAGCTCAATTCTATATGAAACAATGCTCTTTCCACGAATATCCGACTCCGAATGGGCCAAATCTAGCCAAAGCCAATTACACAATATAAATATAACTACAAGAAACTAATCTTGCTATTGAAATCAAAGCTAAGGCAAGAAATTGGAAAATCGCTCAAATAGCCTCCCCAAGCCCACGTCTCGGAATCGAGTAAAAGTCACAAAATATAAACTCCCATTCACTCACGAGTCTAACCATACCAAATTTACTCAAATTCGATACCAAAATCTTGACCAAAATCCCAAAATTCAGCCTAAGAACTTTTCTCTAATTTTCACGCCAAATCTGAAATTAAATGATGGAATTAAGATTAGATTAGTGGGATATAACCATAAAGGAGTTAGGAATCATTACCCAATAACTTCTTTTGAAAATCTCTTGAAATTTGCCTTCTACCGAGCTCTCAATCCAATTTTGTGTTATGGACTCAAAACCTTCATTTTGAAATTTAAATTCTGCCCAGGTGCGTTCTTTTTCGCGAATGCGTCGACACCATCGAGAACGCTATGAACAATCTTCCACTTATCGAAGTTCCTCTTTCGCGAACGCGAGAGTTCTCTCGTGAACGCATAGCTTCACCTGCCAGCCCTTTTGCGAACGTGTTCTACTCTACGCGAACGCGCAGAACAAATCCTTGAGGTCTCAGCTGTTCCATTTTCCTCTACGTGAAAACGTCCTACTCCTCGCATTAGCGATGTTTCCACTGGACACCCCTTCGCTAACGCGAGCTCCTCTTCGCGAACGCAAAGAGCAAACTTCTGCAACAAAAACCTGAAAAATCTGCTATCTTTCCAAAGTCCAAAATGATCTGTTGAGCATCCGAAACACACCTGAGGCCCCCTAGACCCCAAAAAAAAATACCAACAAGCCTTAACATCACATGAACTTAGTCGATCCCTCAATCACATTAAACAACACTAAAATCATGAATAATCCTCCAATTCAAACTTAAAGAAATTTGAAACTTCTAAATTCGACAATCGATGCCGAAACAAACCAAACCACTTCCGATTGAGCTCAAATTTTGCATACAAGTCACATTCAACACAACAGACCTACTCCAACTTCCGTAATAGGAATCCGACCCTGATATTAAAAATTTCACTACCGGACCAAAACTCCAAAATTTTGACTTTTGTTATTTCAAGCCTAAATGAGCTACGGACCTCCAAATCACAATCCAGACACGCCCCTAAGCCCAAAATCACCCAATAAGCTAAGAAATCGATGAAACTCCATTTTGGCACCGTCTTCACACAGTTCTGACTACTGTCCGAATCCTAAGGCTTAAAACTCTATTTAGGGACTAAGTATCCCAAAATCCTCCATAAACCAAAATAAACCTCCCCACAAGTCACAATAGAAGAAATAGATATGGGAGAAGCAGTTAATAGGGGATCTAGCCTCTAACTCTCAAAACGACCGACCGGGTCGTTACACGAGTGAAGAAGGATATTGCCTGTAAACTATGTGGAGTAAGGTTTCTCAATTATGAAATTTGATAATGATTTTTTAATAATTATCAAGGCAAAATTATATTAGTTGAGAAATTCATGATGCTTAAAAACATATAACTAATGTACATTTCATGGACATCCAAAAAAACTATATATTCCCTAGTTGTTTCTTATATCTTCTAGAGCGATATTTATTTTTGATATCACAATTTAAGGAATTATTTTTTACTACAAAATCTATTTTCGTAGAATAATTGATATATAACCAATCTATTTTCTTTAAAATTCTATTTTTTATAACAAAGTTTGATCGTAGAAAATACTGCTCAATGTATCTAAATATAATAAAGATATTTATATTATGTCGACTAAATTTATAAAAAATATTATTCTAAATTTAATATATTTCAAACACCACATGAAACATGCACTATTATACTAGTTTTATTTTAAAAAATAAAATTTATTTGACTTGATACCAAGAAGTCTATTTAAAACCTTATCGCTTCCGCATGTCGGACACTATCGAGGTCGATTCTTTTTATTTTTCTTTTCTCTTTTGTTAACTTCCAACTTTTTTCTTTTACTGGTGTCTTGCGATTCTTTTTATTTTATACTACAATCCCCTGGGTGATTTTCTTTCTTCAAATAAAATTTACAATAAAAATGCAAAAATACATTTCAAATTTAGTACTTGAATGATGCTTCGGAGATAAACTATAAAGCAAAATGACAAAGCTAAATATTATGTAGTCTGATTTAATATTTTTAATGTATATACTTATTGAAAAATATTATTTACTTTTTAAGTTTGAACACCTTTAGCCAAATTATAATGTAGAGAAAGAATCTGATGAACTACTCTGTGTAGGTTTAGAGGTCCTCGAGCCTTTTGAATCTCCTTATAAGTAGGTTAGAACGTCATTATCTGTATTCCGAGAAATCGTGTTCCTTCTAAATATATACAAGATTGTGAATTTTCTAAATAAGTCCAAAATCCTTGATTATAAGAGATATGAGGAGAGAAAACTTTCTTGATACTGTTTACCAGATACTTGAAAAAAATTGCCCCAACAGTCAATGGTGTAGAAAAATAAGATTTATCTAAAGATAAGAGAGATGTTATATGGATCTTGGGCCTAACTCAACCACAAAAGCTAGCTCAAGAGGTGAGGTTTGCCCAAGTCCATATAAGGAGACCACACTTCCCCTTCATTATCGATGTGGGACTCAACACCCTCTCTCACATCCAGTACTGGACATCCGGAGCATGGACAATTATGGGGCCCAACATTGAAAAATCGGGATGGGTTCTGCTCTGATACCATGTTAAATGGACATTGGGCCTAACTCAACCCCCAAAGCTAGCTCAAGAGGTGAAGATTGCCCAGGTCCATATAAGGAGACCACCTATCTCCTTCATTATCGGCGTGAGACTCAACACCCCCTCTCACGCCCAGGATTGGACATTTGGAGCATGGACAATTATGGGGGCCCAACATCGAAAAAACGGGATGGGTTCTGCTCTAATACCATTGTAAATGGACTTTGGGACTAACTCAACCTCAAAAACTAGCTCGAGAGGTGAGGATTGCCCGAGTTCATATAAGGAGACCACCCATCCCCTTCATTGCCGATGTGGGACTCATTTTTTTCAAGTTTAATTGCCAATCTTTTTTTTTTAAAATTTGGATGAGGAGAAAAGGAATGTGTTTACACGTTATCTTATAAAAAAGACCGGTGGATTCACCGCCCACCTAAAAAATAGGAAATAACTTCCTAAAACTACTAGAATGAGAAAGTGGCCTACTACTAATAACTAACAAATGCGAAATTATATGAAACATAACTAACAAATGCGAAAGTCATCTACTCCCTCAACTTGCGTCGTTTGTAGACTTCATCAAACTCCTTAACATGCATTCCTTTTTCTCTATCATGAAGACTCAATCTACAACCTTTAAGTTTCCAATTAGACCCTTTATGATATACAATAGGATAGACCAAATACATTCGGACCCGATTTTCAATATGGAGTATAACCCCCCGGATTATCACAATTATTGACATCAATGTTGCTCAGTTCAATTTTTTCTGTGTCACTTAGTACATCTACGGTCACCTTATCATTAGCATTTTTCATCTGCGAAACCTCCACATCCAGGGTGCACAGGATAATTCGACAATCATTGGGCCCTTTAGCTTTTCTGAGTAGTAGAGACCAATAACAAGAGTCTGCTTGTGACACCACATAATGATGATGTTAACCATCTTTTAACTTATCTAGATTGATGAACCACTCACCAGTAATACCAAGAATCATTCTCCATTATACATATACATAATACAATAACTTGTTATGTGAGGAAACCTTATATCCTATAACTTTTTTGTAAGATATTTTATGACGTTGAATATGTTGAGCTTGTTCTTTTCTTTTTGCCATTTGTTTTAGTGAAAAATTTGGGTTAAGTAAAAAAAAATTGAAATTACATAAACTATTTTCAACTTTCAAAAAAGCTACTCTTCAAACTTTGGAGAGAATGCGGTGGGTTTTAGCTTGTTTTGGCCTCACTTCAGTTGATCAAGAATTTTGATTCTTCTAAGAGAATTTATTGAAAAAGTTTCTTTAACTTTTAATAATAAGATTCATATTTTTTTAATCAAAACTTATTTATAACGGTGGTGTTCGAGCCATCTTATACACATCTCTATCATTCACGAAAATTTGTGTAATATTTTAGAAAATATTCATTGTTAACGAATTTTATTTTTTAAATGAGGCATGCGGTCTTTTTCTTCTTTAAAAAAAATAATAATGAAACTATTTTATTTATCGTTGCCCCTCTGACACATGTATGAGACGTATAACCAAATTATTTGCATATGAATACATGTCAAGGTGTTTTTTGTATTTCACCAAGGAATGTTAGGAGGCCGATTTCATACATCTAAAGGTGTCTAGTTGATCACTTGGAAGTTGGTCGCCTCTAATTTAGCGTTGGAGTGCCTTTTTCCAATGCATATCTCAAACTTGATATCTTGAATCATTTCTATGCAACGATTAATATACTTCTCGTCAACTTCCAACTATTAAATGTATTGTAACTAACTTTAAATTATTGATGCACTTCTCACCAATTACTTTGACTAACTTATTTTTGGTGCACTTCATTTTAATTTTTAAAAAAGAGCATCTTCCTTTTGTGTCATACTTGCTTGCTCCTTTTTAAACCTACAATTATCTTGCTTATGTCTAAATCTTTTACAATTAAAACACTTGGGTTTCCAATAAAAAAATTATCATGATTGTTTTTCTTGAATATAGCTCTAGAAAGGCCTCTTTAGCTATTTTTGTTGGACTTTAAGCTATTGGGCTGTAAAGTAGAAGAAGTGTGAATTGGAAATAGAGGGAAATAAAATGGAGGGAAAATAAAAATTTGAAGAAGTGAACTTTTGTCTTGCACTTTGTCCCTCATTGGTGAGGGACAACCACATTTGTGTGCTTATATATAGAATCACTTCTTAAAGCTCTTAAAAGGAGTTGAAGAGAATGAACCCTCGCGCCGTCGTCATCGCTCGCTCGGCTTTGGATTTGGATTTGAATTTGTCAAATGATCGATCGATAAGATTATTTTTGGACAAAATATATTTATTTATTTAATAATTAATTAAATACCAAATCACTGCTGAAAATACGCCAGAACCCTGCTGAAGGTTCAGAGGGCCTCTCTGGCAGCGGTTCTGCCGCGACCGCGGTAGAATCGCGGCAGGCAGATTCAGAGAGCCTCTCTGACCGCGGTTCTGCCGTGACCGCGGTTCTACCACGACCGCGGTAGAACCGCGACAGGCTGCGTATTCTTCTGAAAAGGCACCTTTTCCAGACACCTCTTCTGATAATTGCCTATAAATTCTGAGGCATGGCTCCATTTTCTACACACGAAAAATACTCCAGAACTTCTTTCTTTCTGAATATACTGCATCCTAATTCGCAGTCTCTCTCTCTCAAATTCGTAAGTGTGATTTTGCTCCGTTCTTTGAGTTCGTTGGTATCCTACAGTTTGTATTGCCACTGTTGCAGGAAGGTTTATTCCGTTTTATCCTGGGATGATTTAATCCATTACCTTGGCAACGTGTGAGGGGGTTAAAATTCTTTAAGGACACAGAAGAAACTTGTAGACTCGGAATGTTTCTGATTCTCTACTATTTTCAGATTTCTTTATTCTCCTAACCGTTTTTCTGATTTTTGGTTTAGCACAGTAACGCTCACAAGCTTAAGAAAATTTTAAATTATTATCGTTTCTGTGTTGAATTATATACTAAACTGTTTTCTATATTGCATTGGAGACTAAAGCCTTGTTGCTTTCTACTCCAATAATTATTTCTGTCCGGTTTAAAGTACATAAAAACTTTGCTGGAATAATAAACATACGGGTTTAAAGTATATAAAAACTTCACCATTGTTACATGTTGTATGTTTGGTTTGGTATTCAATTTGAAGATATCAAAACTTCACTGATTTAACAAAGTTCTGTATTGTTTTCAACTTTACAGAAATATGACGAATGAAAACCAAACTAATGGAAGTGTTGCGGGAACGGGTGCTACTGTTACAAGTGTTGCTGCCTCATCAAGCCATTCTACTCCTGCTCATGCTATGGCACCGACAGAAAAACCCGAAAAGTTTTCCGGTATTGACTTCAAACGCTGGCAAATGAAGATGCTCTTCTATCTTACTACGTTGAGTTTGCAACGTTTCATCAAGGAGGATCCTCCGGTCATGGCTGAAAATACTCCGGATGATGAACGACTTGTTGTAACTGAAGCATGGAAACATTCTGATTTCTTGTGCAAAAATTACATTTTGAGTTGTTTGGAAGATGGCTTGTACAATGTCTATAGTGTCATGGAAACTTCAAAAGCATTATGGAATGCGCTTGAGAAGAAGTATAAGACTGAGGATGCCGGACTTAAGAAGTTCGTGGCTGCAAGGTTCTTGGATTTCAAGATGATTGACACTAGGTCGGTCATAACTCAAGTCCAAGAACTACAAGTCATTGTACATGACCTCCTTGCTGAAGGTATGGTCATAAATGAGACCTTTCAAGTTGCTGCTTTCATTGAGAAGTTACCTCCGCTGTAGAAGGATTTTAAGAACTATCTTAAACACAAACAGAAGGAAATGACACTAGAAGACTTGATTGTTTATTTGAGGATAGAAGAGGACAAAAAAAATGCTGAAAAGAAGTCACGTGGACACTCGACAATAATAGGGGCAAACATTGTTGAGGAGGTACCACAAAATAAGAAGAGGAAGAAAGTTTCTGGACCAAAGAATTACCCAAGCAAGAAGAAGTTTAAGGGTAATTGCCCACAACTGTGGAAAAATTGGGCATAAGGCACTGGATTGTCGTGCGCCAAAGAATGATAAGAAGAAAAAGAATCAAGCCAACATGGTTGAAGATGAAATGGAAGACTTGTGTGCCATGTTGTCAGAATGCAACTTGGTAGGAAATCCGAAAGAATGGTGGATAGATTCTGGAGCCACCCGCCATGTTTGTGCTAACAAGGAATTATTCTCTTCTTATGCCCCCACAGGACCCGACGAGACAATTTTCATGGGAAATTCGTCTACAGCCAAAATTGAAGGAGTTGGCAAGATTGCGTTGAAGATGACGTCGGGAAAAATAGTGACTCTAAACCAAGTCCTCCATGTTCCAGAAATTCGCAAGAATCTTGTGTCTACCTCACTTCTTGTCAAGAATGGATTCAAATGTATTTTTGTTTCTAATAGTGTTGTACTAAGTAAGAACGATTTGTATGTAGGAAAAGGTTACCTAAATGAGGGCTTTTTTAAGCTAAATGTAATAGCAGTTCCTATCAAAAAAGTGAATGCGTCTTCTTACTTTCTTGAGTCAAACACTTTATGGCATTCGCGTTTAGGTTACGTAAACTTCAAAACATTGCGAAAATGATAAATTTAGAAGTATTGCCAAAATTTTATTGTATCAATTCCAAATGTCAAATATGTGTGGAATCAAAGTATGCTAAGCATCCTTATAAGTCCGTTGAAAGGAATTCAAATCCTTTAGACTTAATCCATACAGATATTTGCGACATGAAGTCAACACCATCTCGCGATGGGAAAAAGTATTTTATTACTTTTATTGACGATAGCACGAGATATTGCTATGTTTATTTACTTAATAGTAAAGATGAGGCAATTGATGCTTTCAAGCAATACAAGAGTGAAGTTGAAACGCAACTAAACAAAAAGATCAAAATGATAAGAAGTGATAGGGGTGGCAAATATGAATCTCCTTTTGAAGAAATATGTTTGGAAAATGGCATTGTTCACCAAACAACTGCCCCTTACTCCCCACAATCTAACGGAATTGAGGAGAGAAAGAATCGAACGTTGAAGGAGATGATAAATGCATTGCTGATAAGTTCTGGCTTACCATATAACTTGTGGGGGGAAGCTATACTTACAGCTAACCGAATAATCAACTGTGTACCTCATAGTAAAACACAGTCCATTCCTTATGAAAAGTGGAAAGGAAGGAAGCCCAGCTTGAAATACTTCAAAGTGTAGGGGTGTCTAGCGAAGGTACAAGTTCCTAAACCTAAACGGGTTAAGATAGGTCCAAAAACGGTTGATTGAGTATTTATTGGATATGTAACCAATAGTAAGGCATATCATTTTCTGGTTCATAAGTCAGAAAGTCCAGAGATTCACGTTAATACGATAATAGAATCAAATAATGTTGAATTCTTTGAAACTATTTATCCGTATAA
>MU726236.1:75727-87462 GCA_026770625.1 Nicotiana glauca | reverse complement strand
AGGTGGGGTGTGGGGTCGGTTGGTGGGGATGGGAAATTAGTTATCAAGATATTATTAGTTTGATATTCTAAAAATATCAGGTATGGATAAATATTTTTAGTATTACATTTAAGTGGTCTTTTTTTAAATTTATTATTTTCCTATCTTCTTCAGTTCTTTGGAAATCAAATATCAATTTATAGGACAAGAAACAACAATTAATTGAAAAATATCGCAATTCACGAGGAAAGGAAAGAAATTATAAAGACTGCTACTCTATGATCCTTCTACATAAATTATAAATTGCAGGAATTTTTGAATTCTGAAATGCAGCTCTTAATGCCCCGTTTGGCCATAAGTTTTGCCAAAATAAATTTGAGATTTATTTTCAAAACTCATGTTTGGCCATAAATTTTGCTCATATTTTGGCCAAATCCCAAATCAAAAATTCAAACTCCAAAATTAGTTATTGAACTGAATTTGGGCCAAAATCCCAAAACTTGGGAATTATATACATGTTTTTTTCAAAATAAAGTTGGAAAATATGTTTTGAAAATGTATGTCCAAACACATTTTCATCTTCAAACCAAATTTCACCCAAATCAGATTTTTTAAAATAAATTTGGAATCTATGGCCAAACGCTAGCTGATTGCCCCTCAAATGTCACTCTCTTCCCTCTTGTATGGTTGTTTGAAAAATTTTGAAGAATTCATAAGTTTTGGTCATAATTCAATTCCCTCCACAACAAGATATACTCCATTAAAATTGAAAAACCAAAAGTCCAATTGTCATTGAAATATTTCTTTAAAAACTTACCCAAAAGTCACATTTTATTTGAATACATGTAGTTTTGTAGTTTGTGTACTAATTTTATTTGTTGTTTGATGTAAATATTAAATGAATTATAATCCTAATCATCCTTTAAATATTAGGTCATTTTTTACTTGATCTTTCTATGTGACATTCTGCTTAATTCGAGTCATCATTAAAATGTTAGGTCATTTTTTACCCGATCCTTCTATTTGATATTCAACGTACTAATCTTCTGTTTGAATCGATATTTTTTCATTCGAAATTTTATTCGATACCTCCCAAATCTCACAACGTTAAGAGTAAATTCAATTTATGATAAAAAACGCACATAGTAAGAGTGTAGAAATAGGGTAGGCTGTCAATCCTTTCCCGGATCATATACAAATGCGGAACACCTTGTACCACCGGCTTCTCCTTTTTGCCCTAAAATCAAAGGTGACAAAATTAAACGGTCAAGAGTCAAATATATTCTTGTACTACGAGAAATGATTTAAATATACCCTTTATTATACTTTGAGTTCAGACATATCATTGATACGGGAAAGGGGTTAAATGGGGTAGGAGCACTGAGGTGGCATGTCTGTCGTGTGACATCCACCTCATCAAATGTCACTGCCACATAGGATTGGATATCCACTTTGGACAAACTTAACGAAAGAGGGGCATATTTGAATTAAAAATATAACGAAAGGTATATTTAAATATTTTCTCATGTATATTAGGCTATTTTTGGAAATAAAAAAGAGGTGAGGAAGTGAAAGTGGACAAGTGTAAGTTGAGGGAGTGAAACAGTTGAGCAACCAAATCCAGAGAATAAAAAGGTGATAAATGAGCATAGCTGGACTCAAATGGATTTTGGGGACCCATCAGAATTTAAGTCTATAATTGAGAATAGGGTGCGGTAAAATTTATATGCCTCACGAGATTCTTGGTTCCTTTTAATTTTCTAAATGCCTAACTAATTTTTCATCTTTTAATTTTAATATATACTCATAAATTAGGTTGGGTGGTGATATGAGAACGCTTAATAACTACATCATCATTCTTATTTTAGACGAATTTACTTTGAATAAACAAAAAAAGGAAGCAGTAAAATATTTTCAGCAAGCAGTTTAAATTTAAATTGTTTGAATCTTGGATGTAGGAACTCACATATTACTCATATTAACCATGTGAACAAATAATGTCGCGAAGCTCGAAATATTCAAAAAAGAATTAAGATAAATAAAATCTGAGTTAAATTATTGAATCTATTTCGCCAACTTGAGCGTACTTTAATTAATTTTATTAAATATTTGTTACTTCCCACTAATACAAATATCGAATAATGGTGTTAATCTAATTTGTTGGATTATTTATTCCATTCACATTCACTTCACACAATACCAAAGCAAGTCTAGCACCTTTTGTTCTTATTCTAACCAAATATTTGCCATATTCCTTTTTTTCCTAAGACAAGACAATCACATATACTGACTGCCACCTAAGAGTTCGGTCTCTATTTGTTCTCATACAGATGTTTTACTTCTATTATTTCACATATTCTCGTTGCCAAAATGTTTGCACGAGTTTACGTAATTGATCACGTATCACTAATTCACTACTCACAGCTGGCGTACGCAGAATTTTATATTAGCGGTGTCATAATTTTAAAAAAATAAATATGAATAAATTTTTATAATGACAAACGGCGTCATTTTCTATACGTATTTCTACTTTTTTTATATATATAAACATCTATTGAAAAATTTCGACCAAGTAGTATCCCGTGACACCGCATGATCTAAGGTGTGTACGCCCCTGCACAGAAGTAATGTTGAACTCGAATTTTGAAGTTATACAAATTAACAAATATGTTGCACGATTGGTAGAATGATTCCAAGATAATTACTGGAGCATTATATACTTATTAGATAGTTATTACATTTTCTCTAATGTTTTTTATGCAGATCGCTTTAACTATTACTCCATGATTATATATTACTCCATGATTATAGTAGTACTTTAATATAATTATCAAACATGTATATTTTAATTTTAGAAAATTTAAAAAATCTTTATCCTAGTTCACAAAAAAAAATTAGTACTTCGACACTCATACTCCAAAAGCAGTGAAGTTTTCGGAGCGTTTGTTATTTTGTTTTAATCCACTATTTTATTTATAAATTATATCCCAACGCCGCTTCTTTCTTATTCTTTTTTCTCTCTCTAAAAAAGTATCTCGGTTTAGCATTATATATCGCTTTGAAAAGCATTTTTTTTTATTGTAGTGCGGATGTTGGAGCAACTTCTCTATGCTGTGGGTGTGGAGGGGAGAGGGGGGGCTGTCGCAGCCTGACAGAGGCAGAAGCGGGGGGTACCGGAACTATTTGCGTCGAGTGTTTCAATTGAAAGTAGAAGGGAGACAACTCAAATGCCAGCACAGAAATAGAAAGAGCCGTGCTTCTCTAAATTGTTTCAGTCAGCTAAAGGAAGGTCGCATTAGTGCCGATTTCTATATATCCTGCTAGTGGCTTATCTCTCTAGCTAATGAACAAATCACCCGCCCGAAAGGAATAGCCGGAATAGAATTTGAATGTTGGAATCCCACAATTTTCACCAACTATAATTTATACTCTATATTGACTAAAATTGTATTTTTGGAACGTTATTAACATGTAGATAATAAATATAGCTCTATGAATTAACATGCTCAAGTGCTTTTTGCATTTTTCTTCACCAGGCCAACATACAAAGGATGGACCGTACTTAGAAAATTTTGGCATGCTAAGACATGAAATGGTTCTCTTCAACACTATTTTTATTATTCTGCCAAAGAGGTTTTTATTCCATTACAAAAAAGAAAAAGGAAAACACATCTTATGACAAGAGACTCAATGCTGCATTCTCAAGGATCAACATAGGCAAATAGGTTTCAAAGCTCTGCTTCATACCCTTTGGTGTCTTTGCCTTTTGTAGGGGACTGCTTATTATAGTGACATATGCGACTTCCAACTGCAAACAATGCAAACAAAATCAGATTTTGATGAAACTGAAACAACAAAGCGATTTAATACAATGTTTCACATAGGGAACAACCAAACAAATCAAGTTTCTTACACTTCTGAAGCTGACAAACTCTGGCTGAGATCGATAACAAAGGTGCGGATTTCCATTGGGGCAAGCTCTACCACTAGCTTTGTAGGATCAACGGGTCTCCCTCTTGGCACGACTGGCGGATCATTAGGAGCCTCTGCTTTCCACTTTAATCTTTTCTTCTCCATTTCTTCTCTTTCTTGGTTAGCAGATAAACCCATCTCTTTAATCTTGTTTATCTGGGGACAAAAAAAAAAGGAAGATCGGTAAATTCAATTGAAACTTGTTTTCCTAATTACATACAAGAACTAGGCAGTGGAGGCATGCAAATTGTTTTACCTTCTTCTTTGGGAATAATCTTTTCAATTCTACACTTGCTGTGGCAGATAGATCCTTATCTTCATCAACCTAGTAAAACATAATAGTTTAAGATCTCGGAATGGACGCCTGGACTTGGAGCAGTTAAGACTCCAATCAGCGAATGACAAGTGACCAACAAATGAAGAATCCCAAACTTAAACATGTAAAATAGACAAGGGGATGGGGAGAGGAGGTTTTCACATCATCAAAAGAAGAAACCATAAACCTCGTATAAATGAGCCAATCTAAGGAGGACGGTGTGATCTTCAAGCTCCTATATTACCAAAGAAAAAGGTAAGTTGGTAGATAACAAATAAGAGTGCTACACACAGAAGTTGCTTCCGAGGTAATACTATATAACACTTCAGATTGCCGTTAAATACCTGAAGAGTGATTATTGCAACATTATCAGGCAGACTGTAAGATGGATCTATCCATGTAAAGGTTGGAACTTGTAATTTTGTAAATTTATCCCCATCCTGTAATTATGAAACATCAAATGAGATTACGGAGGAAGCTCATTGGCGACGACAAAATACTGGATTTTCCACAACCTGCTCACTAAAAGCTAAAAGCAATGGAGAATATATCTCCTGTCCAAATGACCTCCGCCATTTAGCTCCCTCTCCAACAGGATCAACCCTGAGATAGTACTTGCCTTGGACCTGGGTAAATATGTTAACATGCTTAATGAGTCAGCTGCACATTTGATTTAACATGCATAAAACCAAATATTAATTACAAAAGGGCTTCAGAGAGCGAGCTTATGGAGAAACATCACATCGAGAGCAGTCGAATTACTACCTATCTATGATGCAAAGACAATAAAGGATAAAAGTTGGGAGTACCGACCTACGTCAAAAACAAACTTATTTTTTAGGAAAAAAGTAAAACAACTTAACACGGGTAGCCACGTATAAAGAACGGATGGAAGGTAACAAACAATATAATGGTATCATATCAGAAGATGAAGCTAAAATTATCGATATATATACACATTTGAGACTACAAAACCTAAGCAATAACACATGAAGCCAAACTGAAATCTACAATATTCCAGGAGAGTTATTGCATTTTCCTTTACTCTCGTACGGAGAAACCAGATATATAGTAGATATTATGAAGGCGTCTTTGAAAGTTTACTAGCTACTTATGCTAACATGCAAAGGTTAATATCAATCCTCAATCTCTTAGACTTCATGTGCAGAAAATTGCATGCACCGTATAATAACTATAGCAAATTAAAGCCACAAGCAAATTGGAGTATATTATGATGGTGGACAGTGCTCACAGTCAAGCCCATGCATTTTCCAAGAGCACAGACGGTTTCATTTAGTGCTTCAGCAACACCTCTTCCATCATCATGCAGTAACCTCCTATAAAGAAGGAATGTACAAATAATTTCCATTGAGATTCTGCTATTGGTAACTTCAAATACTGACGAATTCACAGAAGAAAGATGCAAAGAGAAGAAGAGATAAACAAAAGTCAAAAAATGAATAGAGCAAACCGGTGAAGCATTAGCTCCAATTGACCATCAACAAGGCTGGATCCACCAACAGCTCTATCAACTAAAACTGAGAACTCGTTGCTGTTGTCTTTCAGGAACATTCCAAGATTGATCTGTAAGAGACAAGCCAAAATAACATAATTAACATCACCAGTACGTTCTCTTGCACAGGTTATCCGATAAACAGGCTACTTTACAATAAGGATTTGAGTTCTCTGAAAGAACTTTTTTTCAAGATAAAGAAATACATCTGCATATAAGAAGTTCACAAAATTAGGAGGTGCAACATTCCCAAGCAGCCTTGTGGAACAAGGACAAAGTAGAACATATAGAAAGTCAAATGAATACGCAACCCCAGCAACATCCCCAAGCAGCCTTGTGGAACAAGGACAAAGTAGAACATATGGAAAGTCAAATGAATATGCAACCCCACCCCAACCCCAACCAAAGGAAGAGGAACTTCCGCGCTACTTCAGATTTCGAAATGGTTTGCCACAAATATTTTTAAAAAATTTCCATAGGCAAATTTAGCTCAGTAACTGGATTACACAAAAAGTAGATTCAAATCTTGGCATGATACTTTAACATCATAAACAAATGCAATCATAGATCATTTTTTCAAGGAAAAAGAACATTTAGAAAATTTTGAAGTCTACTAACATACAGGATAATAATTTCCAGCAGCAGGTTGGTTCACTTGAAGATCCCAATCAGCTCTATAATCTCGAATCTGCAGATATAAATGGAAGCAAAAATGTCATTCTCTAATGACGACTTTATGCTAGAGGGTTAAAATGCAACTCACCCTTTTAAGGAAATCACGTCCATTAGAATCAGTATAAAATGTTTTGTTGCTTTTGATGTCAGTTTGAATATGAGTCACCAGCTCTTTCCCAATTCCGTTGTCAATAGGTATGGGGCCAACCTGAATTCAGGACTGCTTAATCACTGGAGCTTTGAAAGCTTTGCAATTCCAAGTATTTTAGATATCATATCTCCACCAGCATCGGAGATGACACAGGTGAAGCAAAAATAAGATTTAACTTACGGTGAACTCAACTTCAACGTGCTCCTTTTCCTTGTACACTCTAGTGATCTGCTCATTCACATGTTAAATCAGTACGAGCGACATGATTAAGTTGTTCTCAAATAGTTTGAATATCATGAGAATAATTATTGTCCACTTGACCAGATAAATTTCATAGTTTCCAAGTAGAATATCCAGAGACAGGGACACAGAGAGAGAGACAGAGCAATAGACAAATTTAATTTCATACTATTAGGGAAAATTGCGACCCAATGCTCCTAGACATTAAATGGGATCACATCCAGAATACATTTGCATTAATTTCTACCGTTCGTACAATAAAGTTACTTCGTGTATACTTTGAAATTGAAAGGGCTCAATGCATCACTGGTCCTCTTTGTTCTTACATCGTAATTCTGCTGTGAATAGGACACAGAACAATATAGTGATAAGATTGTAAAATTTTTCGATATTAATTAATGTAATAACCTGATATATCCATGAATTGATATTTTGATGAACTTCATCAAGCAGTGGACCTTGTAGAATGGTAACTGGAACCTGATCAACAATAAGCAGCTTTTAGTTAATTTTATATTGCGTATTCGATGCTTTAAAGGGCCTTGCTTACCTTTTCCTCAGAGTGGATTGGGAATGAACCATTTGGGCGAAATACATATGCTCCAGAAGCCTTGAAAATTCAGAATAAACGTTTTAGTATATGTGCACGCCAAATGAGAAAATAAGAACAGTACTGAATCATCAGATTCTACAACCTGAAGGTCTTTCCACGCATCCTTGCTTCCATCATCTGCGGAATAATAACTGAATGATTGCTCCAGAGAGCTTCTAACCTTCATTCACAATATAAAAAAAAAAAAGTGAAATATAGATATTCCAATCAGCTGCTCACAACTAGAAGCCAGAAGCCCGCAACTAACAAAGCTATATAATTCTACTGACATCAAAAGTTCTTTAGTGTGAATGTCCAGATCTACATTGCTGGTTATTATAGAGAAACAGAAGACGTATAAAACAAATAGATAACGACCATTTGAAATATGACAAGCATATAGTGGCTGGCGAACTAAATTACCTGGTTTCTCTTGTTAAAATATTGAGTGAACTTCCCTCCATTTGCAGAATATATCACTTTCAAGTTCCCCGGTCCCACTTCTACAGCATCACTTTGACTTCCATCAGTTTTGTAGAACGTCTGTGGTATTGAAGCAGCAACTGCATGTGTAATGTATACAAGAAGAGATTTAATTTGTCAAGCCTCTAAGCAATGGGAGACAATTACAATCATCAATTGCATGTAAATTGTGTGATATGCCAATCAGATGCTAAAGAATTGGAAGCTATTAAGACACCAGATTGCATTTTAACTTTCATGATACACTTATCAGATGTCTAACCTGCTCGTTTACCACTTGTTACAACATAGGAGTTAAAGCCCAAAGGTGGAACGGTAGCAGTAAACGCAAGCCAATATTTGGGGCTTGAAGTAGGGGATTCACCAACATATGCGGTAGCATAATAGTCCCTTATTGCTATTGAAGCTTTGACTATTGGCAGAAGTTGTGATGCAATTTCTTTTCCAGTGGAATCCTGAACAATGACGTTTTCATTGACAACCTGGTCCAATAGTTTAGGTAAAGGATGAGCAGAGATGCCAGTGATAAATGATAAGTTATCCATTTTATGCATAAATGTTGCCAAAAGTGGCAAATAACTAGGACTATCATTTATACACACCAGCACCCAAAAAGAGAAGGAGAGAGTAATTCTGTGCCGAAATAGTTGTATCAATTGTTTCTTTCTAGTTTACTATTGTACTTCAAGTATATTTTTCTTATACATTCTTCTTTTCATTTGTAAAGACAAGACAAATTTTATATCACTGAAGCAAGAAACCAGGAGAAATGAAGTGCTGGGAAGGGCTTAACCTGATTATTCTTCTAAGATTTTCATCATTCATTTTAAAAAAATTTACTCTTTTGGTACCACATGACTTCATAAGAATCTACAAATAAGCCCCTTTGAAGTTTTGCTTTGCCCCTTTAAAAGATTAATCGCCAAGTTTACACTAGTCTCAACTCCGAGACTTTTTTTTGGGCTAATTTCATCTCAGTCAACATGTTACTAAACATCATTCTAGGAGACTGATGAGTCTATGCTACAAACTGATTGGTAAACTGACACCATGTCGGAGCAACTTAGTTGATACCCCTGATACTTAACATATAAATATACTTGTTGCATCTTTTGGTCAAGAATATGCTTTCGTGCATGAGTTGAGAGTGCACGGTGGACTATTGAGATCTAAGGAACTCTTAAATATTGCCACATACCTATTACCTACTGTTGCTGCTCAATAGTTAAATGAGAGGACATATTTATGTGCAGGAAGAGTGAGAATCAAAGCAGCAGATAAATTGTTTAAAATGCATAGCGACCTGGGAAAGGAAAATATCAAATTACTCACAGGGATTCTGACAACATCTGTTCTTTTCCACCCAAGAGAATTGTACACAACAACCACCTACATAAGTAAAAAATTGATGATTTGCAAAACTGCTCTTTACTAATGTAGGGCTTCAGGTAGTGTTCCTCACTTCCCACCACACAGAAATTTATGTGAAGGTTTTCAAAAGTATGAAAAGCTATAGGAGATCAACTACTCACTAATTTTTTGCCAGGAGCAAGATCAGCTTCTGTTGGGGGACAGTAACTTATATTCAGCAGTGGGCACTGGAAGAGTAGAAGCAACCAAAAAAGTTAATTATGATATAAAAAAAATTAAAATGCCAAAACTGCTTGCTTTGGTAGCAATTACGTAACATAAGCATAGTATCTCGGAGCCAATCTAGGACACCAACTTGCATGCATATGAATGAATTCCACCATCAGATGTGATAATGTATTCAGCTGTAGTTGGATCCGATTGACTAGGGGAGAACATGTGGGTATAGATTCATTATATTTTTCATGAATTTGACTAGTAAAACTCTAAAGCCAACCCCCAGGTAAAAGGCAACATAGAATAGATTTTGACTAGTCAGATCTCTTATTTATTGTTGTTGTAAAGGAAAAAATTGTTTTACGAGGTGCACTTGATACTCAAGATCAAGGTATAAAAACAGAAAGCACCATATGTGTGTGTATCGATGCATATCATACTGGAAAATGACCTTTAGACAAGTTCAATTATTGCTACAGTAACATTAATACATATATAATAGGTATATTTCTTTTATCTATTGACCAAAAACTTTAATTAGTCCAATTTGTGGCAGCCCAAACAATAAAAAACTGAAAAAGTACTCCCTCCATCCCGTTTCCACTGACCCACTTTATCCTGCAAGGAGATTAAGAATAAAATATTTTTACAATTTACTATAATCAGTTTATTAGAAGAGTGATCAATATGCTAGTTTTAGAAAAGAAAAGAAAAAACTCGGACAGATGTCAAATGACTCAAATCAAATTTGAGGTAACATAAAGTAATATTAGTTTATATTAATTTGATTGGTAGGGAGAATTTTTTTTGCCATTTTAGGGAAGTTGTTAACTTCTTGAATGGACTAAAATGGAGAGTAATGAAAATGGGACAGAGCGATATTGCAGAAAATCCTATAAAGACAAATGCAAACTCAATATGAAGAAAGCTTATGCTAAAGAAGGGGCTCCAAATGTTTGCCTGCTTGAAATTTATCAGAGGATTCTTGCATCCAGATGCAGAAGCCGATTCCACCATACAAGCAAGTGAATTAGACACTAAATCCTCAGCCTGCGAGTAGTTTTAGGGTTAATTACAATCATTTGCAATACAAGTTGAATGATTCCAAAGGAATCACAAGCTTTTCTTAGTAGTTTGGAGCAAACTCACCTGCTTGTAACCTATAAATAGTCGTTTTGCATAATCATCAGCAACATGTTGCTTTGAAGTGCCACTGACTGCATCATGATGTTGAGCAATGGCTAGGGCATCAGCCAACAAGTCAGTTGTTGGTCCTTTCTCACTTCTTCCTTTAAAGAATTCCAATTGCCTTGCTGCCTATTGAACACCGGAACCAATTGAAAATTGCATGTTCAGAATTCTGCAGATGGTACAGCATCTTAATTTCAAGGAATAAGAAGAATGGCCTACCAAATAATAACCACTCATCATTCTAACGTAGAGCTTGAGAGCAGGCCTACTTGTAAAGTATCCAGTCCAATAAGCATTAATACGGTCTGCATACCTGATAAAAAATATGGATCAAGCCCCTAAATACTGAGATTGAAAGGACGATAAATACAATGCTTATATAAAAGGACGCTCACGGAAAATAGTCATCCGTCTTGAGAGGCCATGACTCATCCAAAGCATGTTTTGCGTCAGTATAAATTGAAGGGCTCGAATATAACGCATTGACACGACCATCCTGTGAGCATGTGTTAGTTGTCAGTTTGACCGAATAGTTAACAGATATAGTACTTATATGAGGAAGAATTTATCTCATAAACCTAGCATCACCAGAAATGTATGCCTTTCTTTTTCAGGTTATTTTACTGATTTCAGTCCTATGGGATATGCATATAGAAGAAATGCTCTGTTCCCCTACTGATAGTGTCTTCATGTTTTGTTAACAAACATGCTAATTCTTGAATCTCAATCCTTAAAGAAACAGTATGATGGGCTAAACCAGCCCAAACACATCCTTAATATGGTGTGATATTGTCCACTTTGGGCCAAGCCCGAACAGTTTTTCCCAAAAAGTCTCGCACCATTAAGAGTAACCCTACACCTTATAAGTAGCTTCCCAATCTTTTCAGCTACCAATGTAGGAATTTGTTGGCACACTGATGATAGGCTATAATTGCATATTTTAGTCTCTTATTACACTCTAATTTACTGCACTTTAGTTGAGTTTGCGCTTTAATCGCTAGTGTTTTGCACTAACGATGTGTTTTATGCCTTGTAG
>MU726236.1:56125-74712 GCA_026770625.1 Nicotiana glauca | reverse complement strand
GTGCGTCTAGTAAATTGTCGTAATTACTCGAGAGAGATTTACGGTAATAAGAGTGCTCATGATTGGTAGAGAATAATTAGGCGAAATTATAGAAGACATAGCGCGAAGGATTCCGACAATTGGGGAAATCATAGCTCTAGACCTCCTTAATCTTGTCTCTAACTCTTAGTATATTTAGTTGTTAATTTAGTAGTTTAATTTGTTAGTTAATTAGTTAAACACAAGAATCTAAATATCTATAAGTTAGGAATTGTTCAAGCTTGTCTTCTTGGCGATAGTGAACAGCTGTAACTAAACCTTAGTTCTTTGTGGGATTCGACTCCGGACTTGTAAACCGGATTATATTTGCAGCGGCCGCATTGTCCTTTTATAAGGCATAGTTGGGCGTGATCACACACCCAACACAGTAATTCCAAGATGTTCAACCAAAATGTAGGAAAATACAGCGTACATAGTTGTATATGATTTTTTGAATTCTGAATTACAGCAATGACAGTGGAAAACTAACTTGGTTCACGTAGTGAATGAGCTTGTCCATATTCCGGAACCATGTATGAGCATATTGGTACTTGAAATCAGTTCCCATGGTCCACATTATGTGATTTGTGCGAGTAATATTAGCCTGCAAGGAAACAAGACAAATATAAGTGCATGGATCAATTGAGAGAGTCTAGAAACTAGATTGGCATCAAGCGTAATATTGCAATCTCCTTAAGTCTTTACTGTGGACTTTTTCATTTGACAAATCTTTATTGAGATAGGAAGTCTGACACATATTCCATGTACAGTGCAACGAAAAATACTAAAAGGATGATAGACTCAAAACAGCCGATTAGCAGTCAAGAAGCAATGTGGCTTGTATTTATGGTGGGTCTGAAATACCATAAGATGCATTAAGCATGTCATCACATACAAAAACAACACTATGGCATGATTAACATCTCTCAGTCTTTAACTTCAATTCCCATTCCTACCCTTGACTTGGTTATTATCACAAAAGATAAAAGCAGACTGTTCACTACAAGCAATTTGACACTCACATGAGCTGCGAATGGAACTTACTTGTGACAAAGCAGCAGCAACAAAATCATTGACCCGCTCTTGGACATTGTAGTCAAACAGGTTGACATCATCCTTCAGTAAATAAATAAACTCATCATGTTGCGTGTCGTTATGCAAAAGTTTAAAAGCCTACTGCCTTGCTCCTTCAAATTTACCTGAACAGGGGGCGAATCATCATTGACTTCAAAATAAAATCTGCTGGGAGGTTCATAATTCTCAGGGAATGCACCAGCAAATATCTGATAGGAAACAAAGGTAACATCATAAAACAAAAGGTAACACTAAAATAAAATTTAGCGTGCAAGACATAAAAATGAGGGAATAACTATAAACATGGATCACCACTCTTATAGACAGATTGGAAAAAAGAAACCATACTTGTGTGGATGAACCAAGGCTTTTAGAACCACGCCAGATGACCTCAAGGCTCTTCTCAATTTTCCTCTTCGCTCTGTCTTGGTAGTCTATGCGTCCAAAGAAAAGAGAGTCGAATCCAACCTAAATCAGTAAAAAAGCACGAGATCAACATAATCGTTTAACTGTGATTGGATTTTAGCTACACTAGCAGAATGTTGGATGATTTCTTATACTTCAAAGGCCAGCTCATTTTCAATGAACCACGCAGGAAAAGTTACAACTAATCAAGCTTTCAATGGAAAACAGTAATGCAGATTGGCACCTCAGTTCCCAGAAGGTATGCCTGAACAGCGGAATGTCCAAAAGGGTCAATTTGCCAGCCAATTCTAGGAGTAACATTGAACTGTTCTTTGATGTATTTATGCCCTAGAGTTGTCTGATCTATCATGTCAATGTAATGCGTCGCTGCCTCATCATGCATGCACCAACCCCCATTTCTGCATAAATAATAAAAAGACAGTATGATATGTTGATATGTAGATGCACTCCGATAAAGAAAAAATAATCTACCGACTTTTCACACAAGACATCAAGATCCTAGAGCACTAAGCAGCTTTAATCCATTGTAATATGATATATCTGGTTGATGTTTGCTTTAAAATATGTGCTTTAGCTTTTGTTATTATATACATGAACTCAAGTTGACCCGAGTTGACAAGCTGTCTGACTGTGCTCTGCACTCCGGGGCTCTGGTTCCTCCACCAACGCTGGAAAAAAGCCTATATTCCAATCCCAAGGAGGAAAAAAAACAGCATTTATCAGTATGTCCCAGAGATAAAACACACACACACACATTGAGAAGAAGTGTGGTAGTCAGGGCCTGCCTGTTCAACATAAATGAACTTCCGGTTTTTATCAGCCAATAATGCTGGAATCAGTGAATCCAACACATTCTCAACACAAGCTCCCTGCAACATTACAACTCAAAACTGTTATAACCATAATAATCTTCAAACCAAAGCGCACTCGGACTGTTGGCTGTATCCATTGAAAATGATACAATTTTTACACTATCAGTGCAATTTATCAGTTACTTACCATATTCTCAAGTTACTAACTCAAACCCAAAGGCGAAGCTACAACATATCAAGGGCGGTCAATTGATCACCCTTCGTTGAAAAATTACATTGTATATATAGGTAAAATATTAGGTTTTAGAGGTATATAACATATATTGAACACCTTTATGGGAGAATTTTTTTCACTTCTTTCAAATTTGAACACCCTTGGTAAAATTTCTGGCTTCGCCGTTGCTCACACCACTTATTAAGGTAACCAGTAATTGGCATTTAAATACATGATAATGTAAACTTTATCAGCATATAAAAGTTTAAACTCTATATATCACTAGCATGAAAAAAGAGGTACCTGGATTGAGTTGTTGGAACCAACATAGTACTGATCGACAGTTTTCAACCAGCCAACATCATCATGAGTATGAGGAACTAAATGAACATTAAGTTTCCCTGGAACAATACCCTGTGATGTATTATAAACCATATACTTAGCTTCCACTACCCACAACCCACAAACCATTAAAATCAAGAACCAAGTTTCAAACTTTGCCATATTTTTCATTTCACAGATGCCGAGAACAAAAAGCCAAGTCTTTATAAATAACCTAAATTTGTCTGCAAACCAAATTGTACTAAGATTAATTGGAAAAATAAAATAAAGGGTAATTTTCAAGATTTTGTAAATTCTTCAGGAAGTCTTGTTTTTTGGCTAATGATTGTGGATTTTCATATGATGAGGTTTCTTTGCTTAAGATTGACTTGGGTACGGACAAAGCTAAGTGTAAATAATGGATAGTGAGGGACCAACTGATTCAGTTTCAGTGTTTATCCATCCTTTATTTAGTACTATGTCGTATTTGACAATTGACACAAAAGTTATTTTTTCTTTCCTTTATTTCTCTTTTTGCAATTTTTATGTGACAAAGAGAAAAGGCTGTGTCTTTTGTGCTGGATGTCATTTGAACTGATATATTGCTTTAAAATTGGGGAGAAATTCAAAAATAGCCCGATTTATTACTGGCTATTAAAAAATAATCAAGTTTCAAAAGTTATCGAAATTTAGCCACTTTAAATTTAAGCAAAAATACTGTTCAAAATCCAAAAAAACGCCAGCAAATTTTACGGGAGTTCCAGCATAAGTATGCTTTAACTTCAGTAAATTTTACGGGAGTTTCAAGATAACTATGCTGGAACTCCCGCAAATTTTACGGGAGTTCAAGCATAATTATGCTGGAACTCCAGTAAATTTTACGGGAGTTCCAGCATGTATAATTGTCCAGTATAATATACTGGAGTTTGGAGCACTGTTGCTCTAGTCTCCCGCAAATTTTACAGGAGTTAGCAAAGTATACCGGTCCAACATAATATGCTGGAGTTCGTACACAAATGCACCAGAACTCCCGTATATTATACTGGATCGGTCCATGTTGCAGCAAAATAATGGCTATTTTTCATTAACTTGGTAAACGCTGATTATTTTTCATTGACCACTGTGAAACTTGTTATACCATGATATTTTAACTTAAAATTGATATTATATGATTTCAAAATTGTTAAACACAAGGACCTGACTATCTCTGACTTTTGGTAAATGATCTCTGCTTTATTTAATATTTAAATTTAAATATTTATCTCGTAAAAAATAAAGCATTTATTTATTCTATCGGGACATTTTTATTTGTTAAAAATTCTGACACATCCATTCTAAAACCTTATTCACAACATTAATTATAAGCCATGTTTAAATAAATTATTCTTATATGTTTCTTAATAATAAATTAATTATTATATGTTTTCTTGTAGTGGCAAATGTGGCATTGGAAAAAAATGCCTTCTTATTTTTTAAGTAACAAGTAATGAAGTACTTAGTACATTGTATAAAGAAGGTACCATTGTAATCAAGTATAATAATTAAATATACATCGATTAAGTCAAACTTCGAAATTATCAAAATTTTGAATTGTTAAACATAAGGTAGGTAATTTGATGCAGAAAAAAGAAAAACATAAGGTAATTCTCTCAATCTTTTGTGAATACATATGTATAACCCAAAATTAATATATATATAGGTTTTTATATATTTAGATTTGTAGAGAAAAGGATTAATCTAAGTCAATATTAATATCTAAATAACAAATCTAGTGTGTTTATGAAGAATACTAAACGTGTGTTGTTAGATAATAATATCTCAATGTAATAATGGAGTAATAATGATTGAGAATGTGAAAAATAGCAATAAATGACAATAAATGACATTTAAGTAATAAATGGAACATGGTTCACCTGACAAGAATGAGATTTTCCATCGATTCTTCTCACAATAATGGATAATGATAATCACTTGAATATTTCGATTTTTCTTGGATCGGAAAAGATAAGATAGAAAAGAGGTGTAAAGGTAAACTTTGTATATATTTAATAAAGAGAGAATCTTCACACACAATGTCAATGTTGTTCTTTACAAAATATTTCATCCCTTATCTAGAACAATATCTCTTCCTATTTATATAGGTACATAGGCCTCAAAACCCTAGATAGTACAATAGAGAGGAATATTTGCTAGGATATTCTCTAGAGAATCTAAATCTTTAAACTATCCATTACTGAGTGTCGAGGACGGATGCTCGTTTTTGTCCTTGTTTTCTATTAAGCTACCTCGACCTCGACCGGCCTTAATTGTATGACCTTGACCTTTTGATATTTTATAGTGTCAATGTATATCAACCTTTGAAGGTTTTTATATTCGTTGACCAGGTCAAATACATGACGTAAACTTTTTTGCCTGTATAATTTGTCCTTTCGCTTATCGAGGACGTCCTAGCAACGGTCTTCGTAAGTGGATAATAATGATCATGGTCGTCGTAAAAGATGGACGATATGGCACTTCAAGAGTCACATATTTTAAACCTTTAATCTTCCTAGGTAACTTCTGGAACAAGCTTGTCATGGAAGGGATGTGACGTCATGATGACACATGTTTTTGATATGTCATGTTAGTGCATGCACGGCCTTTTTATTGTTGCGATTTTGGATGTAATCATGAAGGGACGTTTCGGATTCAATGTTTCTCCTATATAAATACGGGTGATTACCATTATTCAAGTTTTACCTTTATTGCTGCTACTAGAATTGCCTTTGCTCTCCTTTGCTTCTCTTGCTTATTGTTCTCTGACTTTTCTTCTTATTTTCTCAGTTCTTCTCCTCTAACATTCCTCAAATTTTATAATCACGTCAAAACTATCTTTTGATGCCAACAAGGAGATTCAGGCCGTTTCATTGACTGTTGTGTCCTTTGTAAGTGAAGGAGGCGTCATATATGCCGCTGAAGTGGAGGTTCTCCATTCCGTGGAAGAGATTATGCCTCGCAATCTTGACGCAAAAACAGATTTCCATCAGCTACCGGAGGCAGTGGTTGGGGTTTTCTAATCCTCTTTGACTACTAAACGTTTGGCGGAGTTTAGGGCCAAGTATAGCCTTCCTGATCGAGTGGAACTTGTACTCATTCATTCTACTATTCTAAAATTTGAGACATTGGCCAGGTGGAAGCCAGGGCCACCAGAATTCAATTACCGCTACTTTCTCAGTGTGAACATTGCCCGTGTTCATTCGAGACCCTTGGGAACTCTGACGTCTGAGATTTTGGGAGTCTTGCTGTTTATTGCTAGTTGATTTTCTGTTGGAACTTAATTTACTTGTTCGTTTAATTTGTAACTTGTGATTACCTTGACTCTTGCAATTCTATTCTTAGTTGTTATTATGCTTGTTCGGATTTTCTGAATCGATATGATTAAAATATGTGTTATCTTTGTTAGCAATCCTATCTATCTCGAAGATACCCCATAATCCTGCATTCTTTAGCATCTAAATTTGCCTCAATCCTGCACTTGAATATTTGTCCACTATGTATATTTTGATCAACTTCAACCTACTTAGTCTACTATGTTTATACACACATGAGTTTCCTATGTATGTTGCTTGCCTATATTTATGCATTATTCTAAATTATCATGTTAAAACTCTTTGGATACTTATTTATGCCCATAATTTGCTCGTCTGTGTTTCTCTATGCTACGACATTCAGTAACAACTTGCTACTTGGTCATGTCTGTATTCTGAACTCTTCCGACAAGCATGCTACTCTACCATTTGTAAACCCCAATCCTTATTACAGTTGCTTGATTTACTACCATCCAGTTCTGTAGACTCGTGTCTGCTAATGCTATGATTGCTATGGTTTAATGCCTAGAGAGTCTTGGATGTGCATAATTGAACTTGTTATATGTGATCAATTTGTATTAACTGCTTATTTACTAACTAGTTGTGGTGTTGAAATTGTGGTAATGTTGACCCTAAGCTCCTATATTAGGTTTCCTTAGTAGCACTTCTGCTTGCCCTGAATTGGTTCACACAACTCTTAGTTATCCCCTGCCTTGAATCCTTATGTTCTCCTTAGGAAAACTGTTGTGGCATCTACCCTGAAGGAGTCTCTCGAGCACGTCATTGTCATTTGCTAATCTTTTTTAGAGCTAATCCATGTCCTTAACTCTCATGCTTAGTATCTTGCTTTGTGGAATCATGTTTTCCTATAACTATTTTGGTGCATCTTGAGAAGTCCACGCTTTAAACTTATTTATAGTTTTAAATCCTTACATATGTGCTTATTGTAAGGTCTTTATACATGTGTGTCCTCTCACCTGTTAGATGCCACCCCTATAGTGATACTTAGAAAACCTTCATGATGATGTGTGTAGTAATGGGAATCCATATGTCTTCGCCTGAACTCTGAGCAATTTGAATGACATATTTTATGTCCCCGTGTTCCTGTTATTCATTAATGGGTAAGAAAAAGTAGTTGTTTTCGTGTTTGGGGACTAGCTTATTGGGCCGCGTGTATTATTGGATCTGAGCATTGATCAGACAAGTTTGCAAGCCTAGATATATGGCTTGTAAGATATGCAAGAGTACGACTGGTGAAGGTCTAGAAGGGCACTGCTGGGTTACTTTGTAATTGTGCTGGACTTGTAATTGTTGCATTTGGGCATGTATAGCCCTATTTAGTTTATTTATTTTATTGTTCTAATTGGGCCTATAATATTTTGTAAATAGACAATTTGGGTATTAATGAATAGGGGGTTGGGGTATTCTAATACTTGCATGGATGGGTAGAAAACATGCCTATAGGTTCTACGTATACTATTTGCCATTTTGTTCCACATGTCATATGTGCTATTTAGTTTTATGTGTTGAACATTATTAGAAAGCATGCCTATAGGATTCACGCACACACTTCACTTTATTTGTCAAATATGCTGCACTTGTTTCCATGTGTGCTATTCGACACTTTTAGACAACATGCATATATGATACAACAATGCAATACCTTTGCTCACCCAGATACCATGACCATAGAATATTAACTAATTAATCAACTATTATTTTGTACTGCTTCACTTAGATATCATGCCTATAGGGATAAAGTATTACAAAATATAGTCCAATTGTTAGTTGTTAGAAATCCTGCCCATAGGATGTTAACTGACGCTGCTAATCCTATGTTCTCAAGTGACCTCACTGCCTAATTATGTGACTGTTAGAGATCATGCCTATAGGGACTCTCACCTTCCTAGGACACATGTTTATAAAACCAACATTAGTAATTCAGAATTATGAGATTGCTTTCGTTACCTTATTATGCAAATAATTAAAAATCATGCCTATAGGACTTATAACTATCTAATATGCCCGTACGTTAGTCTAGAAACTGCAACATTACCTGTTTAATACTAAAATCATATAGAGATCATGTCTATAGGACTCAAGGACTCAAGGACTCTTTGTTGTAACGAAAAAGGAAGAGCACCCAAAGGCATGGTTACATGGCCTACCCAGTAACAAATTCAAAGAAGCAGGGATATCTAGCACATGGAATTCAATATTCTCAACGCAACCACTGGCCCTCACTCAACCCTCGACCGCTTCGTAGCTTCTTTCTAGGCTGCGTTTGACTTCTTCAAAGACGAAAGACAACCAGAGTCTTTGCTCCCTGGATAAGTCTCATTCGATGTCGCAACCGATGCTTAAGTCTTAATTTTGAAATGTTCTATTGTCTAATACCATAAATCGATTTATGTGCTTCCTTTTTTATGTGTGGAGGATATTTGGGCCTTTTATTGCAATTATATGCAGTCTTATCTGTTTTGATTGTTGCCTAATTTTATCATTTTGAGCACAACTACCAAAATAGTACGTCCACGGCCCCTTGGACCATAGGCATGAGACGGGCAGTGCACATATAGGGTATGACTTAATAATGAATTAGAACGCCTTTAAGTAAACAAATTCAACATAGTAATCGGGTATTAGGAGATTATAGTTTATGCCCGCTGAATAATATAAGCAATCCCTACCTAAAGGGAGTTGCAAAGTATTATTATATTGCACGGGATGATACTTTAGGCTAAAAAACTTAGGACCCCCCTTTTGTTTATGTTCATACTTAACATAGATCAATGTGGTTTGCACCTACGTAGTTATTAAGACTTGTATCGACTCTCATATGTTTTAATAAGACTCTTCAACTTCTAAATTTTCCTTTGTTTATTTGATCACCTAGCTTAATTACATAATCCACATAGTTTAAAGTTTGATTGGGACCCGCAGTTGTGGACCTCAAAGAGTGCCTAACACCTTTTCTTCGAGGTAATTTGAGCCCTTACCCAATCTTTGGTGACACGGACTAGTCAAACAGAGTTATTTGCAAATAGGTGCCCTAACGCACCTCAAAATAGTTAGGTGGCGACTCTTCTCTTTTAATAACTCCTTTAAAAGAGATGTCACATGTCGAAGCCCACTTTCGTTATAAAACGGGGCGCGACAAATGCCATATAGTTTGATTTACATATGCATCTTGTAAAATATTCATATCCTTTTTATACGTGTATTTATGATGCATATTGTTACCCTCTTAGGGGTCATTTGGTAGGGTGCATAATAATAATACTGAATATAATATATTAGTAATGCTGGTGTTAATTATACTTGCATTAGTTATACTGACATTAGTTATGCTGACATATATCTTATCCATTGTTTGGTTTGATATATTAAAGCATTGCACAATTTCTAAAAAAATTATTTATTTATAAAAATACCCTCCCAGTCCATCACTTTATTTTTTTAAAAGAAACAATGTTGAGGAATGTTTTCATATGAAAAAGGTTTTAAAAATATTATTTGATTTGTCTACCTATATTGTAGTATAGAACTGAATATTTATTTATATAAAAGAAATATTCTAAGTATTTTGTTATTTAGTAGGGATAAAATTTATTTTCCATTTTTTTGGATTATTTCAAACTTGTATTAATATAATAGAATATTTTAATCAAGTATGAATTTTGAAGGATAATTTTATCTTTAAATAAGACAATTCTTGTATTAAAACCCATTATATTTGTAATATGTCACGACCCTAAATCGGACCCGATTGTGATGGAGCCTATTGTGAAACAAGGCCAACCGACACAAACCCCCAAATCAATTAAATAGTTATAATAATTCATTTTAAATCATTAATAAGCTATAAATCCCAAAATAAAGAGTAGAATAGAATAATGCGGAAACAAACATAGTCCGACATCGGGGTATCACCAGTCATGAGCATCTAAACATCTGTCTACGAGTACGAAGAGAATACATAGTTTAATACAAATCTAGTACAGAGGAAAATAAGGATAGGAAGGAGAAGCACTGGGCTGTGAACGCCGAGCAGCTACCTAGTCAACTCTGGACAAGCATGCAATGGAAGCAACTCAGCCCTTGCTGGCGTGACCTGAGACTCTTGAATCTGCACACAGGGTGCATGGAGTAATGTGAGTACGCCAACTCGGTAAGTAATAAAAGTAAAGGCAGTTGAGCGATAAGATAACACGTAAAACACATGCGATAAGAAAACAAAGCAGTATAAACTAAAACAATACAATAAAACAGTAAAAACTCATAAAAACACCTTAGTTTTGTAAAAACCCCTTTAAAAAATCTTTCAGCAGTTCAAACGAGTGATGAAAATAGGGAGAAAAGGGTAGTAACATAAATTAGCCTATCGGACCAAATACCAACAGAACTAGCCCTCAAGCTATGTCAAAATCACTCGTATCAGCCCCTCGGGCAATAACTGGTTCTTCACATCTCACACTGGGTACCCGCTCTCACTTGGGGTGTACAGACTCTGGGAGGGACTCCTTACATCCCAAATGCAATATCAAACCATCTCATGACATAGTCAAACAGGCACTCCTCCTTATAACAAGCCACCTCGTGGCATAACAGACCAGGCCCTCGACCCCATAATCATGAATCAGTATAATACTGTTGCGGCGCACAACTCGATCTCATAGTATCCTCACAACACAGGCCCTCAGCCTTACTCAGTCAGAATCTCATAAGCCACTCGGGCAACAGTAAAACATGATGCTCAATCCAAAATACCGTTTAAAATATCAAAAGAGAGTAAAGATGGTTGAGTTGTGAATACAGTAGAATATAGCATGACTGAGTACAAATACAAAGTCAAAACAGTGAGGAATAACACTAAAAATCCTCTAAGGGTCCAAAACAGTTGGCATGAGGCCCAAATATGGCATTCAGCCCAAAACATGTGATAGAAAATAGTTTTCAATCAAATACGCGGTTAAATAGTCATACGGAAAGGACTAAGTCACAATACCTAATGATGCACGACCCCACGCTCGTCATCTAACACGTGCATCACATCAAATTAGCACAGCGATATGAAATCCGGAGTTTCATACCCTCAGGACAGCATTTACAATCATTATTTACCTCTATCTGGTCCAAGCTCTATCCCACGACACCTTTGCCTCTTGAATTGGCCTTTGGATGCTCCAAATCTATCCAAAAACAGATTTATACCATCAAAATACGCTAAGGGAACAAAGCCTATTTGAAAATAACCAAGTTACATAAAAAATCCCAAAATTGGCCAAACCCGACCCCCGGGCCCACATCTTGAATTCCGAAAAAAATTACAAAACTAAAATTCTTACACTCTCATGAGTTTATACATATCAAATACATCAAAATCCGACTACAAATGATCCCTCAAATCCCTAGATTTTGGTCTCCAATTTGCAAGCCCTAACTTCCAATTTTAGGCTTTAGATTCCACAAATTCCATGTTTAATTAGGTAAAAATCACATTAGAATCGGGTATTAAGTCCATAAATCTTACCTCCAAGTTTTGATTCCCTCTTCAATCCTCTTCAAAAAGCTCTAAAATCATTCAATAATGGTGAAATATGACCAAAAATCATGAAATGAGGTCTTTTAAATATTCTGCCAAGCTTTTAAAATCTCTTAATCATGATCGCGGGACCTCTGTCGCAATCAAGAAGCACAAGCTTCCTAGACCCAAAATTTACTCTACGTGAACACGTCATCTCCCACGCGAACGCGATGCTCAGACATCATACACCTACGCGATCGCGAACAAGGGACCGCGTTCGCGAACAACAACCTTACAACTTCACGCGATCGCATCTCTAACTACGCAAATGCGAAAAACAACTTGGACTGCCCCTAAATCTCTACGCTATCGCGAGCCTCCTCACGTGATCGCGAAGAAGGAAAACCTGCAACAGAACTGAAGCTAAAATCTGCAACTTTTCAACATGCAATTTAATCTTGTTTAACCACCCGAAACTCACCCGAGGCCCTCGGGACCTCAACCAAACATGCCAACATATACCGTAACATTATTCAAACTTGTTCCAACATTTGGAACACTCAAAACAACATCAAAACACCGAATTTGCATCGGATTCAAGCCTAAGAATTTCAAAAACTTCCAAATTCCGCTTTAGATCAAAATGTCTATCAAATCTTGTCCGAATGACCTGAAATTTTGAAAATATTTCACAAATGAAACAACGGACCTACTCCAACTTTCGGAATTCCATTCCGACCCCTATATCAAAATCTCACCTATCAACCGGAAAACATCAAAATTTCAATTTCGCCAATTCAAGTCTAGATCTACTACGGACCTCTAAAACATGATCTGATCATACTTCTACGTCCCAAATCAGCTCCAGAAACTATCAGAACCATCAAAATTCACATCAGAGCCCTATTCCACATAATTCAACATTCGGTTGACTTTTCCAATTTAAGATCACTCAAAAGAGACTAAGTGTCTCAAACCTTACCAAAATCATTCTGGATTCGAACTGACTAACCCGATACCACATAACACGGATAAACAAAGCAGAAATGGGGGAAATGGAGCGGTAACACGTAAAATGACCGGCCGTGTCGTTACATAATACCACGATTTCCGATGCATTAATTATGCATAGGATAATACAAAAGAGCGTGTATAACTAATGCTTGCATAACTAGTGAATATGTTTTAAAATGTGTAACAAACAAGGTATTAATAATAACAAAGCTAATGCATGTATTATTTTATCTACTGTAAAAAGGTCTGATATGTCTCTTTACTATTAATTATTATTTAAAATTATCCTTCGTTGTACTATTGGGTCAAAAAATTCCTTATTGTTTCACTATTAAACAAAAATACCCCCACATTGACAAAATCGACACGTGGAAAGAATTTAAGGCTCAAGTTCATATGGTTCTTTTTTTACCCAGTTGATTAAAATCCGCTCCTGAACCACAAACTTGACCGACCCTTCTCCAATTACAACACTAAAACCTAAGTTAGTGGACCATTTTAATTTTTTTCACTCTCTCTAAAAGATTCCGCTGGAACCCTTGACGAAAATTGCCGATTTCCACTACAAATACTCTAAAAGTAACATTTTTCTCCATGAAAATGCTTCATTTTTCTTTCCTTAACTGTTTTTTACTTAGTATTTTATGTGTTGCAGATATTTCTGTTTTCTAGATTTTTTTGTTTAGGGTTTTGATTTCTCGGCTTCAATAGACAGCCATACATGTTTTTCTGCACTTTCAGTTATATATTCATATTTTGTTTGATTCGAGTGTTTTCATGATTTAGTATTGATGTGGTCGCGATGCGAAATCATTTTTTGGTTCCGACATAATTTGTTATTTTGATAGGTAGTTTAGGGTTTCTTTTTGGTCCCAATATTCTGAGTTCTTTTTGTTGTTTAATAGGTAAATTTGTCTCCAATTGTGTTATCTTCTGATTATAGTATTATGTGAGTAATACCATCTTCAATAATTTTGTGGATAAATTATTAAGGGGTGGGCCGGAAAGTGGACTTTTAAGTGGTCCGTCAAGATTCTAAACTTCTTCTTTATTCATTAAGTGAAGTTATCCCAAATTGTGTGACCTTTTAATATAAAAATATTTTGTAAGTAGGACCACTTTCAATGGTGGTATGACAGAAATAAATGTGTTCTTTTAGGTGGTGAAGAGGTACCTAGTCTTATATGATATTTTACTTAAATGATTTCTTTTTTACTTCTGCTTTTTTACTAGTTTCTTTGTTATTTTCTAACTGGACTTCTCTGCTATGTTTGAAGGTTATTAGAGATGGTGTTAATTGATATATTATTCAATTATGATAGTGATCAGGACTGTGCATAATTTGATAAATACCGAATTACCATACCGAAATCGAAATTTTTGGTATTTGTATTTGGTATTTTGGTATCCGATATGGTATTTGATTTAAATTTTATTAATATTTTGTATTAGGTATGGTATTTGGTATTTTCTTTTAAATATCGAAATACCGATACCGTACCAAAATATATACTAAATTACATAATATACATATATTATTTATAACATAAATATAAAAGTTTTAAAATTTTACTTTCCTTTATTCTTAGTTTTCTTTTATCAATATTTTCGACCTTTTATTTTCACTATGGGGCCATTTGGTAGGAGGTATTAGAAAAAATAATGCAAGCATTAGCTATATGCATTACTAATACCATGTTTGGTACATATTTTCAACTTGTGTATAATTAATACTTGTATTAGTTATACATCATACTTGGCATTATCCTATGCATAAGTAATGCATAGAAAACCATGGCATTAGTCATACCAAGACTTTAATGCATGCAATAGCATGGTTAAAGATAAAATTATCCTTAAAGTCCCATAAAGCTAGAGAATATGGAGGGCCATTTTTGTAAGCAACTATTTTTCTTAAAAATTATGCAATGCATTATAATTTTAATACACCACACCAAACAATAGATAAGAAATAATATTTGCATAACTAATACATACATTACTAATACACCTTATTCCACACTATTCTTATACACCCTACCAAACGACCCCATATGTACCTTTCCCCCCATTTTTTTGGTTACCTGCTTACGCCCAGTCTTTTCCCCTTTTAGTTTAGGTTTAGAAATCTAAAATCTACCGTTTTCAAACCTTACTTCAACTTAGACAGACCATAGACAAATCTCTCCAGCTCTCTCGCCGTAAGTTGCGCATGCCTTCTAGCTTTTGCCTTCTCTCGCGGTTCACAGTAGGTACGATCTCGATCTATCCCCTATCTCTATCTAGCTATCTATATTCTGCTCCTTCTCTCTCTCTCTCTCTCTCTTTCTCTCTCAATCTTCTGCTTCTTTTCTCTGTGTGTTTATCTCTTGCTCTTTATATGTTTGGTAAGTTATTATTGAAAGAAGATGTGCACAAGTGGGTTAGGGTTTTTGGTACAATCAAAATTACTGAAAGAAGACAAAGGTGATTGCAATGTTGTAGTAAAATTGAGTTCTGATACATTATTTTATATGTTCTTTTGGTGGTAGATTATCGTTTCTTTGCTCTTATATATATGTCATATGCTTCATGTTTTACTTTTTATCTTCACATATGGCAGAGATTCAAAGTAAAATAGGTGAAAATGGGGGTTCAAATGAAACCACGACTACGAGTGAAGTTGATTCAGTTTTAAGAATTACAAGGAAAGACATGACAGAAAGATCTATTGTGTGGGAACACATAAGCTGGTTGATGGTCCTAATGGGATAACAATTGTAAAATATAAATATTGTGATTTTATGAAGAAATATTTTAATAGCAAAAATGACACGTCGGGATTGAAAGGTCATATGAGCAGGTGTATGAAAATTTCCTATAATGTTGAAACAAATCAAAGACTGACAGGCTTTCAACTAATTTCAGGTGGTAAAAAATGTGGGAATGCACATCTCTTGGAAATTTGATCAAGAACATTGCAGAAAGGCTTTAGCTAAAATGATAATTCTTGATGAGCAACCTATTAGCCATGTTGAAAAAGAAGATTTTAAGAACTTTGTGCGTTCTTTATGTCCTCAATTTCGGGTTCCTTCCTGTCATACAGGGACTAGGGATTATTTTGAGCTTTATGGTGAAGAGAAACAGAAACTCGAGAAACTTTTCAAAGAAACAAAACAAAGAGTTTATCTTACTATAGATACATGGACCTCGTTATGAAAGATCAATTATATATGGATTAAGACTCGCTTTATCAACAAGGATCGGAAGATGCACAAATAATAATAAACTTTTATTCAATTACTAGTCATAAAGGTGATGATATGGTAAATGTTAGTGCTAAGTGTTTGCTTGATTGGGATTTAGATAAGATCTTCACTGTTACAGTTGATAACGCAAGTTCAAATAATGTCACAGTGAAAGAGTTGTCTAAGCCACTTACCAAATGGGGAACTAATTTGATGGAGGGTAGACACCATAGACACCTCCATATGAGATGTATGGCTCACATCCGCAATCTTGTTGTTCAGGATGGTTTGAAAGAAGTGTGTGATTCTGTGAAACACATTAGACAAGCAGTAAGATATATTAGAAAATCTCCTGCGAGGTAAAAAAAGTTTAAAGAATATTGTGAAATTAAAAAGATTGCATGTAAGAAATCACTATGCTTGGATGTTCCTTCTAGGTGGAACTCCACCTACTTGATGTTAAATGTAGCAAAAGAATTCGAGCATGCGTTTGCAAGTTATGGTGATATTGATCATAGATTATTGCTTTATCTTCTTACTCGTGTGTGGAGATGGAAAATTAGTAGGTTCACTTGTAAGTTCTGATTGGGAAAACGTGAGGCTCACGGTGAGATTTCTTGAAATATTTTTTTGTACTTACCTTGAAGATTTCTGGTTCACTTTATGTTACATCAAATATTCATTTTGTTGAAATATGTGAACTTCATTATAATTTGGAAAGTTTGATAGCAAAAGATAACATTGACTTGAGTTCAATGGCAGGAAAGATGACAAAACAATTTGACAAGTATTGGGGTACTCCATAAAAGATGAATAAGATGATATTGCATGTATTTTAGATCCACGCCATAAGTTTGAGTATGTTAACATTGCACTTGTGAGCATGTTCGGGGAAGAAACAGAAAATATAGTAGGAGAAGTATCACGATTCCAGTTCGCCCTCCATGAACTGTCGTGATACCACCTAGTCTCTACGACTAGGTAAGCCTAACAATGCGAAAAAATAAACAAAACTGGCAGAAAAAATAATTAGAATCCAAACTAACAGAATGAAACAGTATTTAAAAATGTCACCTGCATATTCAATACAACTTCTCGAACTAACAACACTTTCCAAAACCCGAAAACCCATGAATCACAAGCTAAGGATACTACATAGCTCTAACTTCAGAACGTCTAACAAAGCACAGAAAATACAGAATGGCTAATACTCAAAAACAAGAATAGCAAGGGACTCCTCGGTCTGCAGACGCAGCAGATATACCTTGAGTCTTTACAGAAGTGTCTCGCCTAAAGGATGATAAGACCAAGTGAAAGTACCTGATCTGCACATGAAAAACATGCGCAGAAAGGGCATGAGTATACCACAACGGTACTCAGTGAGTGCCAAGCCTAACTTCGGTTGAGTAGTGACGAGGAAGGTCAGGACTCTACTGAGATAAGATAAAATATAAGGAATAACAGGATAAGATAAGCAATTCAGTTGCAAGCTAACAATAAGAATTTAATACGAGAAAGTAAGGAATGCAATAACTGAAACAGAGGCTAAAACGATCACAAGGATAATAACCGGGGATCTCTCAGTATCAATAGGATCTCTTAGTATCCTCAATATGTACCAGGGATCTCTTGGTATCCCGAGGATCTCTTGTTATCCTCAATATATGCTAGGGATCTCTTGGTATCCTCATTATATGCTAGAGATCTCTTGGTATCTCAATTATATGTGTCGGGATCTCTTGGTATCCCGCACTATAGTCTAAATCAATATATATGCAGGGGGATCTCCCGAAATATAATCCGTAATCCCAAAGTAAACATACATGGGGGGAAATCTCTTGGGATACCGTCCTGTAGTCCCAAAGTAAACACACCGCAACAACATGAAGAATACACAATTAAATTCAAATTCCATATCAGGGTAAAACAGGTACTTTAGCCTAGAGTGTTGGACATAATCCAAATAAGACATTATGAGCAAGTAGATCAATTAAGTCAATTATACGTGCTTTATTAAGCTAACAACATGCTTATATTCCAAGTAATGTAAACAAGAAAGGAAAATACAATCAAGGCTAATTTTAATGAAAAAATAGGATTTTCAACAATTAGCACAAGTACGCGCCAAGGCATATCAATTAGCACAGTACCAATCCTAAGTGGAAGGTTCCCCACACAAGGTTAGACAAGCCATTTATCTCGAACCGGCTCAAAATCAACTAGAAACCACGTTCATGCCATGAGTATCTGACTCCAAATGGCCCAAATCTATTCAATTCCATTTTATAATGTAAATATTACTTCAAGAAGCTGATTCTACAATTAAATTCTAAGCTAATACGCAAAATTATATAAAATGACCAAAATATCCCTTGGTCCCACGTTTCGGAATCAGGTGAAATTTATATTTTCAGAATCCTCACATCTACACAAGTCTATTCACATCAAAATATTTTTTTTACCTTAAATTTTTTTTTTGCAATTTCAAATTTCTGTTTTTTTATTTTTCTGCACTACCCAGCCCCCACCCCCTACCCCCTACCCTCACAATTTTTTTTTTTACTTTTTTTTTGTAATTAAAATTTTTGTTTTTTTTCGTTTTACTGT
>MU726236.1:32103-49823 GCA_026770625.1 Nicotiana glauca | reverse complement strand
ACCTGAACTTTATTTTCTATTTCTATTACGATTCATTATTTGTATCTAATTGGCTCCTCTTCTTATTTATTTTTGATTTCAATTTCAGCATCCCAGAAACTAAAGATGTTCTAAATCAAAAGTTTAAAGTGAAAGATTTGGGGGAATTAAAATACTTCTTGGAATTGAAGTCATGAGATCCAACAAAGGGATCTTATTGAACCAAAGGAAGTATGCCCTGCAGTTGATTTCTGATCTGGGGTTAGGGGCTACTAAACCTGTGGCCACTCCAATAGACATGAATCACAAATTCACTTCAGCTGAGTTTGATGAACATGTTGGGTTGTCTGGAGATGAGTTGATAAAAGATGTTACAAGCTATCAGAGGTTGATTGGAAGATTAATATATTTGACAATCACAAGACCAGATATAGTGTTTACTGTCCAAACACTCAGTCAGTTTATGCAGTCACCCAAGCAGTCTCATTGGGAAGCAGCGTTAAAAGTTGTGAAGTATCTCAAACTAAATCCACGAATGGGCATTCTACTAAGCAGCAAAGGTGGAAACAGTTTAAGTTGCTTTTGCGATGCTGACTGGGCTGCATGTCCTAA
The DNA here is from genome assembly GCA_026770625.1 of Nicotiana glauca. NCBI lineage: Eukaryota > Viridiplantae > Streptophyta > Magnoliopsida > Solanales > Solanaceae > Nicotiana > Nicotiana glauca. The sequence continues at coordinate 49,232 of MU726236.1, read as the reverse complement.
TACTAGAAGGTCAGTGATTGATTTCTTTGTGAAATATGGGGATTCATTGGTCTCATGGAAATCTAAGAAACAACAGACAGTATCAAGAAGCTCAGAATAGGCAGAATATAGAAGTCTTGTTGCAGCTACTGCAGAGATAGTATGGCTACTTAGGTTGTTTACAGAGCTTGGCATTTCAATTGAGGAACCTGTGAGTGGGTTCTGTGATAGTAAGGCAGCTCTACAGATTGCAGTCAATCCTATATTTCACAAAAGAACAAAGCATATAGAGATTGACTGTCACTTTATAAGAGACAAGATCAAAGATAGGAAGATTGAAACATATCATGTAGGGACAAAAGAGCAGCAGGCAGATTTACTTACCAAAGGACTTGGGAGAATGCAACATGAGTATTTGTTGAGCAAGCTTGGAGTGCTTAACATTCTACACCCTCCAGCTTGAGGGGGAGCGTGAGAGAAGCTGAAGGAATGACAGCTGGACAATTTAGTGGAGGCAGTCACCCAATTGTCACTAGTTAGTTAGAGTGGCTGAGGTGGTTAGCACTAGTTAGTTGAGGGATTACGTTAGTGAGAGTTATACGTGAGTGTATATATATATATATATATATATATATATATGTGATGTATCAGATTTTCATTTTGTACAGAAATATACAAAAAGCTTCTTCTCTCATTATTCCCTCTAATATTCATCTTCTCTATTGCAATTTTGATTCATTCATTGGAGCCTCCATTAATGGAGGATGAGCTGTGATTGAGATCAGCTCAACTCACAACCTTGACATTTGGGGGTTTCGATTTCTTTACGAGGCACTTATGATGGGATTGATTTATAGCAAAATAGTAATGCAAATCTACGTATATATCGGCTTTATGTACACTTATAAAAATCAAAACTTTTCTAATTAACGATGTTTTTCGGGTCAACTTGTATGCACATTGTGTATTTCTAGCTGTATCGTCAAATATCGGCTGAATCAGCCCACGAAGGCTTAGATAAATGAGAAGAAATCACCTACATTTAACCAAAAAAAAAAAAACTCTACAGGGGATTTGTACTCTGGTTCTCATGGCCTTTAATACAGGTTGACTGCAAGGTCACGCTCTTGGGTGCACTAATAGACTCTTAAACTGTTTGCTGATAAACAAAAATAAAATTTTAAGCTTCTTATTGCTCATTTTCTTTGTTTTGCCTCTTTTGAGTTGTCTAATGTTCATATTAACGAAGATAGCGACAATGAATTTTGTATCAATTTGTATATCTTATTGGAGGGTTTAGGTTGTCCTCTTTCTTAGCGACGTGTTACCGGTGCAAATTCTTGTGTTTGCAATTTCTTTTTAAGAAAACTATGGGAAAATGGGAATACAATGGGACAAGATGGATCAACTATCTATTAATACGACATTTAGTCTCCTTTCTATTCTTGCTAGTACAGTACCTTGACTAGTATTATTGGTAAAATATTTTGACAAGCTTCATAATTGAGTTCCACCAAATGCCTCACTCTCCTTAATTTTAGTGTTGGTACTTGGGTTCTTCAAATGTTGGCGAATGGAATAAGACGAAGGGAAAAGTAAAAAAACACTATTCCCTACCTTTCGATGGAAAAGGGATTACTAAAATGTACATTTCAAATTATAAGTGAGCCTATGAGCTGCTAACTTAAACATAAGACTGATGACATTTTCCAATTTCAGAGAACAAATGCACACAAGATGATCTTGGTCTATTATAACTTTCCAAGGACCTTAGGTGATTTGTATTTGGTCAATAAGAACTGTCTTTCGTACATCAACTCTCAGAAATAAGATCATCAAGTCATAGATATGGTCGTTTTTGTTACTGATCCAAAAGAAAGAAAAAGCCAGAGAATTTGTTCCTATAGCAGATAACAGAAAAGTGATCTAGGATGTACTTACGTTCCTAAGCAGCAGGCCTGACACATACTCCATATGTCTTTTCAAGATTGCAGGTTGTTCGTACCAGTATATGATTCCTCATTACTGTTGTTCGCAAACTCATTGGTTCTCTGTCATTCCTGCTTCTTCAATATGACCCTCTGTTTTTCTCATTGTGGTACACATGCATTTTAGAAGTGCTTTTTCCTTTGCAGAGCAACAACTTCACTCATGGTTGGGATGGAAGGAAGGAAGTGGAAAAAGAAAGGGAAAATTTTCAGTCAATCAAATACAAAGAAACTTATGATGAAGAAAAAGAAGGTCGCTGCAAAGGTTAAGCCAAGTATTGTTATAAATCCAGCTTTTCTTCCTATTAATTACTCAGCAGGAGTCTCTGCTCCTGCTGCTTCTCCAGCTCCTGCTTCTAGTCTTGGTAGAGTTGCCTCACAAGAGAAAGACGAGGAAGCTTTTGAGGAGATTTCTGGTTTTATATTTTTGTGCAGTGGAGATACAAAACTCGATTGTTTCAGATTTCGAGTTTTTGGGCTTCGTTCAAATAAAAAGGAAATTGTAGAAAAGATTAAACCTGGAACAAAGCTCTTCCTGTTTGATGTTGAGTTGAAGCTCTTATATGGTGTGTATGAGGCAACATCTACTGGAAGAACAGACATGGAACCAAGTGCTTTTGGAGGCAAATTTCCAGCACAGGTAAATCGTGTTTGCTTTCAGTTGTTTAATATTCTGACCCAATTGTTTGTTAGTCTTGTTCTTGATATAAAAGGTGTATGATGTCTTAGGAAATTGGATTGGGACTCTCTGGTTCGACGTGATTCATACTGATCCTGCTTGCATTTATGATTTGCTTGTGTTAGCACTCAACCTTGGCATGTATGTGTATTTTTCAAGAATTCTCTTCACCAATATTTCCAAGTCAACGGAACAAGTGCTTAGGCCTTGATGAGAACATTATCTTTTTCTTGACAATGTAACATGTATATTTGTATTAATCAATCTTCAGCACAAAGGTTGTGCTAGAAGCCAAAAGAAAGAGTTTACAAAAGCCTATAAAGCTCCCTATTACAATCCTTGCATTTCTTACAAGGAATCTAGGACTTGCAAAATCAACTCTAAGTCGTCACTATCAACTCTAAGTCGTCACTATATTCTGCTTTATACCAAAAACAAAAAAGAAGAATACAATGCATCTTAATTTTCTGAATAGAGCTAATTGTATCCTCGAAGCATCTTGAGTTCCTCTCCTTCCATATTGTCCACCAAATAGTTGCAAGGACAATTTTCCATCTGTCTTTGTTTGAAGCATTACACTTCCCCCCTGCATTCCAGCTTGACAAGAGTTCAGATGTTCTTCCTGGCATTGACCATCTAATGCCCCTGAGATTGATGAATAAATCCCACAACTGACTAGTCATTCTACAATGAAGAAACAAATGGCTGATTGTCTCTACCTCTTGTCCACATAAATAACACTTCGAGCAAATTGGTATTCCCTTCTCCTCAGATTGTCATGAGTTAAAACAGCTTCTCTAACTACCAGCCAAGAAAAACATGCCACTTTGTGTGGTGTCTTGACCCTCCAGATGTGTTTCCAAGGCCATAGATTGACTTGACCACCATCTTGGTTCAGAAACTTGTAGGTTGAGCTGACTGTGTACACCCCACTGCTGTTTTGGCTCCAGCTAAGTGTATCTTCTCCCTCCTGCAGTCCGTTGCATAGCTCCAGGGTGTTTAAAAAGTCTGTTATTCTGGGCAACTCCCAATCATGTAAAGGTCTTCTGAAAGTGAGATTCCATGCATGTGCCCCCCGAAGTTCATATACTGTAGCTCTATGTTGTTGATTCAGGGCATAAATGTCTAGAAAAAGATTCATAAGACAACCAATTCCTAACCAGTTATCTTCCCAAAAAAGAGTTTTCCTACCATCCCTTACTTTGAATTGAAGCTTGTCAACAAAATTTGGCCACAGGTTCCTTATAGTTCTCCACAAGCTGGTACCATAAGCAATGTTTACCTGCTTAGTCATCCAGAATCCTTCCTTTCCATATTTAGCCTTTATAACCTTGCTCCACAAAGCATGTTCCTCCCTAGTAAACCTCCAAAGCCACTTCATCAAAAGACTTTTATTCTGAATTCTCAAGTTCATGATCCCCAGACCTCCCAACTTTTTGCTGAGGGTCAAAGTTTTCCATTTGATTAGATGAAAGCCCTTCTTCTCTTTGTTTCCATGCCAGAGGAAGTTTCTTCTCAAGGTGTCCAGTCTTTTCTGTACATTGGCTGGTATAGGGAATCGGGACGACATATATGTGGGGAGAGCATCTAGCATAGAGTTAATGAGGACCAATCTACCACCCAATGAAATGTAGTTTGATTTCCATCTTGCTAGCTTTTTCTCACATTTTTCCAGGACTCCATTCTAGATATCCTTGGACTTGCTCTTACCTCCCAGAGGCAAGAGCAAATAAGTGGTTGGGATAGAACCAATTTCACCTCCCAGAATTCCTGCCTGCAACTGAATAATAGATACCCCGTTAACTGTCCAACCTGTCAGATTGGTTCCTTGCCACATTGAAGCCCTTAATCCATCCATTGCCCTGTGATGTTCTCAACATATTGTTTAACCCTTCCATGGCAAGTATGCATAAGAAAGGGGATAAGGGATCGCCCTGTCTCAAGCCCCTTTTCGAAGGAAAAAAGCCTTCAGTAGCTCCATTGATCAAGATGGTGAACCTGACAGTGCTTATACAGAATCTGATCCAATTGATTCATTTCCTACCAAAACCCATCTTCTGGAGAGTTCCAAGCAAAAATTCCCAATTGAAATGGTCAAATGCCTTTTCAATATCTAACTTGCACATAATTCCTGTCCTCTTCTCCTTGAATCTGGAGTCTACACACTCATTAGCAATCAAAACTGCATCTGTGATTTGTCTTCCTTTAATAAATGCCATTTGCTGTGAATCTACCAATTTGTGCATCACCCTTTTCAATCTTTCAGTGAGTAGCTTGGAGATCAATTTATAAATGCTGCCTATGAGACTGATAGGCCTAAAATCCCGTAACTCCTTCGCACCACTCTTCTTAGGTACAAAGCCATGTAAGTGGCATTGAAGCTCTTTTCAAAGAACTCCTGAGAATGAAAGTTCTGGATAGTAGCCATTATATCTGATTTCACCACGTTCCGGCATTTGATAAAAAAGCCGATAGTGTGCCTAGCTAGCCCCGGAGCTTTGTCTATTGCACAATCCTTTAAGCACTCTAAGACTTCATTCTCCTCAAAAGTATTTTGAAGTGTCTGTACTTCAACTTCAGAAATAGAGGGCGGTTGTTCGTGTTGTAGGTAGGTCTCCATGCTTCTGTTTCAGAGCTTTCTGATAGAAAGCAATAATCTCCCTTTTGATCTCGGCTGGTTCTTCGATACTCTCCCCATCCACCTCTAATTTGCTAATGTTATTGAATCTTTTATGTGCATTCGCAGTTCTTTGGAAGAACTTGGTATTCCTGTCTCCTTGTTTGAGCCATAGTGCCCTAGATCTTTGCCTCCAACCTATTTCTTCCTTTGTAACAAAATCTTCGAATTCAAAGGAGAGATTTGCTCTCCTGGACATCTCCTCCTCATTAAGGTTCCTCTGTTGTTGGATAGCATCCAACTCAGCAATTTGGTTCAATATGAGGCTTTTCCCCCCTCTCCAGATTGCCATAGCTATTTGAGCTCCATTCTCTCAATTTTCCTTTTAGGGCTTTTAGTTTGCAAGCAAGGATGTAATCCGGTCTTCCTTCAAAGATGAAGGATGACCACCCGCTCTGGACTCTGTCAGTAAAGCATTCAGTCTCCAACCACCAGTTTTCGAACTTGAAGTAGGATTTAGTGTGCTCCCAGCTGCCACACTGTAACATTAAGGGTGTGTGATCAGAACAAACTCTAGGAAGAATGTCCTGGTAGGAGAAAGCTCTGAGGGATAAATATCTTCCTTTACTTGGCTTTAGGCCAGTGATGCATTTATTTCAGTTAAGTTGTCACAATCTCATGGAACTATCCACTGTAGAAAGCCATTGCTAATTTATAGTACATTCTTCTGCCTACTTTTATGTTTTGTCAGTGTGTGTTTGTAACATATTGTGGTTGTAGTCACAGGGACAGGTAGTTATTTCAGATGCTTACGTGCTTTTATTAGATTGTTACGTCTCAAACCAATTAGTTATTTCAGATATTTTCAGGCTTTATTTTTTAATTGACGGTAGTGTCTGGGCCAGCTTGTACGCACCTCGATGCTCCACCAATTGGTGTGGTGTAAAGGCTCTTCAGATTGACGAAATTCACTTTCTCCACCTTCTTGGTTTGCGTGAGTAGATACTAGCTTCATACTTCTGTTGCTCTCTTTTCATTCAGGTGAAATTCAAACTCTTTAAGGAATGTCTTCCGCTGCAAGAATCTTCTTTCAGACACGCTATAAAGGACAATTATCATGGCAGAAAGTTCGAACCCGAACTAAATGGTCGTCAAGTAAGGGGTTTTCTTTCTTGGATAGGGGGTGCCAACTTATTTTGCACAAGCAGTTGTCTTTCAAATGCTTCACCACTTTCTGTTCTTTAAAGAGAATCTGAAATATACAGGTGAGGAATCTATTATCCTTATTTCGTCCTCTGGCTGCATCTGCAACCGCAGCAGCTGTGCCCCATCCACTGGCTGACGTGCCAAAGATTTTGCCCGTCTTGGCTATGGAAGATCAGGCTAAGTTGTTGTCGTATCCTCATGAAATGGGTCCATCAATGGGCAATGTTGGCCCACCAAATACTAATACTGCTTTTGCTAAGGAGCAGCAGGTTAAGTACCCATTTCTTTGTAAGATCCATATATTACCAGAATGTAGCACTTTCATGCTCCACTCATTGTAGAGCCTCATGTACTGGTCCCTCACTGCAGGATGAATCTGAGCGGCCTCCTTTGTCTACTGCTTATATAGATGAGCAAAATACTGGTAATGATGTAGAAACCGATCCATCTGAGGACACCCAGGTACTCTTTTTTGCTCTTCCTTCTATCATCATTTAAAGCATTATCCATCTGTCACAAAATAAACATGCTATATATTTATTGGCATCATTGTGGCAATCAAAAGCATACACTAAGTCACTCTGTTATATTTCTTAGTTTTTAAAGTATGAACTTTTTGGTCTTGCAGGATGACTCTGTCCTTTCTGGTTTCATATTTTTGTGTGGTGCAAATACAAAACCTGATTGTTATAGATTCCGTGTTTTTGGGCTTCGATCAAACAAAAAGGAAACGGTAGAAAAGATTAAGCCAGGAACAAAGCTCTTTCTCTTTGATTTCGAGTTGAAGCTTCTATATGGCGTGTATGAGGCAACATCCACTGGAAAAATAAACTTGGAACCACTTGCTTTTGGAGGCAAATTTCCAGCACAGGTAAATCATTTTGCTGTCAGTTATGTAAAATTGTGGCCACTTCTTTGTTGGTCTTGATTAAAAATGTGCATGATGATAGTGAGAAATGGGTTTGGAAATCTCTGGTTCAATGTGATTTAAACTCGTCCTGCTTGCATTTATGATTTGCTTGGCTTTTAAGCCCTCAACCTTGGCATATATGACACGTATATTCAAGAATTTTCTTTCACCAATGTTTTTTTTTTCTTTCTCTAAAAAAGGAAAAGTTCCGATCCATACTTTATGTTCCTTTATTTGGCTCTATCCACGTGATGCATTTTTTTTTGGTTTGTAATGTTGTCACTATCAGTAGCAAGTCATTGCTAATTAATCATCCTTCTATCTACTCTTATCTGTCTTCAGTGTAAGTTTGTAGCATATTATTGTTAGTCACATGGAAGCATAGTTCCTGCAATGTTGGGTGTTGTTGGCCTAAGACGCTAAATTATCTAGATTTTTTCAGAGTAAAATTCACTGGGTTGTTCTTGTTGTTTGTTTGTTTTTCAGAGTAAAATTCAGAAGTAGTCCAGAACATAGAACGTATAATCATGTACAAGCAGAGTTTAGCCCAACAAACATCTGACATTGTAATTGACTACTGAACTTAGGGTCGTTTGGTGCACATACTAGTTATATTGGGAATTTGGGATTATAGCTGTAGGGATTGTTTATCCGATGAATAATAGTGAAGAGACTTATTATGCGGTGATTAATAATGAAGGAATTGCTATGCAAGGATTACTTACTTAAAGGGCATTTTTGTCTACCCCAAAACCCCTAACAGTAAGCCCAACAATGGTCCTTTCCCACTTTGCTCCCTTGGTGACTCAAACCACTAATCTTATATTTATGGAGGTAGAGGGTCTATACTACTTGGCTATTCTTCCCTTGTTATTGATTCCTTTATTGCTGCAGTAGGTTGTAGGCTGTCAAGGTATTAATTTAGCTACTGGGTTTTCATAATGGTATTCCTGACGTATTTGATGTCTAGGTTATTTGAGTTTACAAGAATCACTTCCTCCACCTAATTGATTTGTGCAACTAGTTACTAGATTCATGTTACTATTGCTCTCATTCAGGTGAAATTTCGAATTTTTAAGGAATGTCTTCCCCTGCCAGAAGCCTCTTTCAGATATGCTATCAAGGACAATTATTATGGCAGAAAGTTTGAACCTGAACTAAATGGTCGTCAAGTAAGGGGGTTTCTTTCTTAGATATGGGGTACCAACCTATTTCACACAAGTAGTTGTCCTACAAATGCTTTACCACTTTCTGCTCTTTAAAGAGAATTTTAAACATACAGGTGAGGACTCTATTGTCCTTATTTCGTCCACTAACTGCATCAACAACAGCAGCAACAGCAGCAGCAGCAGCAGCTGTGCCACATCCGTTGGCAAAAGTGGACCAGTCTTTGGCTAATGTTGGCATGCCAAAGATTATGCCCACATTGGCTATGGAAGATCAGGTTAAGGTGCTGTCTTATCCCCAGGCAAAAGTGGGTTCATCAATGGCCAACGTCCCACCTCCAAATAGAATTTCTACTTGGAATATGGAACATCAGGTTAGGTACCCCCCGGTGTCCGTTTCTGCAGATGATCCATATATGACAAGAATGCAGCACAGTCATCCTCCACCTGTTATGGAGTCTCAACCAGTCTATGAACTGCAAAGTGCTCAGCATGGATGGCTTCGAACCACGGATTTTGTGGATAATCATCAGAAATTGACTGCTCCCAGTCATGCATATTCTCATCAACCATATGTCACTGATATACGAGACCCACATATCAGGTTCTTTGCCCTTTGTTTTCCTTTCTTTTTTCTAAATTCTGTGAGGATTTATTGTTCTCTTCAGTTTTGGAAGATAGGCGGCGGAAGAGGTGATGTTTTCAATTGCTTGCTTTCTTAATATTAAGATTGTAGTACTTCGTGCTGTTTGCAATTGGACGCATTTACATTTGCCATTCAGCACAGTGACCGTTTTCTCTTTAATTATCTTTTTATGTTTGAATCTTTTGGTATTGTTAAGGCAACTATTTTAGAGCCCGTTTGGATTGGTTTGTTTTAAGTGTTTTTAAGCCAAAATCGCTTTTAAGCCATTTTGTAGTGTTTGGATAAAGTAGAAAAGTGCTTTTAAGCACTTGTTTTTAAGCTAAAATGACAAAAATAAACTAAAAGCAAAAAGTTAGAATTCCTAACTTATGGTTTAAAAACTATTTTGGCTTAAAAGTTACTTAAAACAAGCCCATCCAAACAGGCTCTTAGCAGGGGCGGACCTAGAGGATTGAGTATGGGTTCCCGGGAACTCAGTAACTCTTGTGTGGACCCTGTATTTGTATTAAGAAATTCACTAAATATTTATAAATTTCTAACCGTGAACCCAGTAATTATTGCACATTAATTTGAAATTACGGTAGGAACCTATAAACCTCAAATCCTGGATCCGTCTCTGGCTCTTAGTATGTATTAAGTTGAACTCTGGACTATTAGCCCTATGTTTAAGAGTGTCTCAAGTATTCTATGTGAATAAAAACTGCTTCCCTGCTTAACGGTTTTTCTTTTTCCAGTCCATTTTCAAACTTAATAAATATAGAAGGGCGATCTTAAATAATCACTTTGGCAGGTATAGATCAATGCAAGACGTGGTCCCTTCGCAGCAGCATCTCATGGGGCTAAATGACAGGAATTACCAATGGTACTCGGGGGTAGAGCGAGAAATGCTGCCACCTCAAGAGAGTACTGTTATACACAACTACTACTCTGGCCCTTCAGCTCCTTATGTACCTCAAGTTTTTCAACAAAATGTTTCAGAAGCTGTAATACAACAGACTTGTTCCATCTCATTCCAATATTCATCTGCAAGGCAATTTTGATGATTGGGGTGTTAACATAATAGTAGGAATGTAAAAGATTTCTTCAATAGGCCTAACTTTCTTACCGAAGATATCCGTTGTGCCATGGAGTCAAATGTAAATTTGTTTTAGGAAGCAAGCTGTGTCTAAATGCTACTATTATCAATTGTGGTTAGTAGTGGTAAAATTAGGATCCATTTTTGTGATCTTCATGTGTCGTTTGAGTTTGGTTTCTTAGAAGTAAGGACTTTGGTGCCAACAAAAAGTGTTAAGAATATGTGGTCGTGCTATTCTGTTAAACATGGAGAAGAAACACAGCTAGGTGGTGATTTTGGTTGCGTAAGTGCACATTGGTTCAATTGAATCCATCTCTTTTGACTCGAACGCTGTTTACATCTGCAATACAAAATTGGAATGTAACATTTAATTGATGATAATACTGAGAGCTTGTTTGGCCAAGCTTCTTGGAGGCCAAAGGTACTTTTTTTTGTCAAAAAAGTACTTTTTGAAAAATTTATTGTGTTTGGCAAAAATAAAAATGTACTTTTGGCCAACAGCATGAGCAGTCATAAATTTATATTTTCCAAATTATCCTTTACATTTTTTTCCATATGGAATCTACTGATTCTGATTCCAAGTTTTGTAACTACGTGCGACAACGTGGAGTTGATATTTAAACCGGTGCTTCCTTAAAGCACTGCATTGCTTACAAGTAAATCCTCATGGTTTAATTTAAATTTATAGAAGAATTATGAGGCCAGCAAATTAAGGTTTTCTTTCTTTCAATTATAATATTTGTATGAACGTGTAGAGATTAGATCATTAGAGTAAGTTTCTGTACATTTGTAACGTACCTAACACGATATAATATAATGTAATGTAATGCGGGCGCTACTATTATTTTCGAGTTAATAACTTTAGAATACTATTATTCAATTACTTCGTGATAATAGATTCAAAATTTAACATAAGTAATTTCTGCACGTATGTATAAATTTGAACCGAAAATGATGAGCACGTTGTTAACTACCTTAGGTATAGTATATCTGTCACTATTTGGGAACAGGTAGAATAGAAGTATCGACAGTATAAACTACTGCATATATATATCTATACTAGTATAAAATGGCCCGTGCTCAGTCCGGGCCTGAACCTTATGACATAGCAATTTATATTATTTTTTGGAAGAATACGATAATTTTTTATAAAAAGTACTATTATTAACTTGTGTAATTAAAATGATATACATGAGTTGCAGTTACTTATTCTGATAATATGCTAATCAATGGCCCAAACTCACCGAATTAAAAACATGGTTTGATATCCAAGAGGAAATAGTGGATTATTTGAAGAAATGGTGCACGTCTATCCTACATAGTAGAGTTAGCTGCACATTTGAAATGAAAAAAACTTTTTTAGCGGATAACTTTCTGGAAATGGCAACAAACCTTTTAAACTAATATTATATATGAACCATGCTTAGCTACAAATGTCTTGGACAGTACACAAGGAGAGAGTTTCCATCTCCCGTTCACTAATGAAATCTTCTGACTAACATGTATCATCATATGATAATCGTTAATGCTACCATTACAAAATACAATGATAGACACATTTCAGACTTCTTTGCATATCTCTATACCCCTAACATCCATACGATCAACATTCCCTTGTATCAATGGTGTAATTTACCTACGCCTAAGTACAAAGATGAAAACAAAATAAAATTTAGAGAATCTCTCCTGCCGCAGTTCCAGTCAAAGCATATTTAAACTTCACAAACAAGCCGGTCCTAATCTTGCACCATCAAGAAGTCCTTACAGTATGTGCTAAGCTGCTGACAAAGCATACTTGAGAGGGGAATGAGATACCACAAGCAAATGGTGTCATCTACAATATCCTATTTTTCGGAGCAATATGAAGCAAATAGGGTAAATGTTTCACAGTAACGGTAAGAAGCTTAATAGAGAAAGATACTTAACCGCAATAGTGGGACCTTTTCTTCCTCCCACGTGTCCTGAAATAAAAAGGCAAGAGGAAAAGGGATCTCTGGAAAAATATTTGGTACTCTAAAAGATCTAATTATGTACCCTGCAATTTAGGAACCTAATATAATGTTACAGACTGCACATAGAGCTTATCAGCATGATCAATTAACAATGGGTAATTGCCTTCAAGCAAATCTTAAGAATATTTAACAGTAGCCTAATTAACACAATGATGAACCTACTATCGTCAATCTACTTTTGAGTCCGTAACTAAATAGATACAATTCATTAAGTATTTCCCTTCACTGTTGGTCTAAATTGATAAGTTGGTGTTGAATTCATCAATGAGCCAAGAAGAAGTCATCCTAGCACCTGAGCTTTATAGCGTCCCTTCATCAAGCACACCTAGTCTACATTGATTTATTGTTTGCTATATGGATCTTATTTGATCGCTCAATTCTTTTGTTTTTCAATTAGTGATCCTCATGTTGAGCATTTAAATGAAAGATCTTTACGTAAAATAAAAAGTTGCCACTTTTTTCTAGCCAATTGTTCATAAAAGATCAAAATAAATACTCTAATAGATAGTCAAACATACTCTCAATATTGGGAAAACAAAACTCTAACAAGCTTATCAAAACTTTCACCATCTAATAAATGTATAAAACATAATTGATGCTTTTCAAATTTAGCATACATCATATATAGCAGGATAATCCTAGAGTGTTTAATGAGCCATTCGTGCTAACTGAGAGCAAAAAAATTGAGCTCATGTCTCAAGAATAATTAGGAGTGAACAAATTCAGAACTAATAATGTATGCCCCAAAAGCATTTCGTATACCATTTAACCCTTTAAATTAATATTTGATGCTATTAATTCTCTATAATCTAATCACGAAAAAAATCTATAACCTTATCTTGTATTCAAAAAGTGCATACACCATCAGTTGGAACTCTCCAATTCCATAGTTAGTTTGGTTGCTTCTCAATATTCAAGAAAAGCCTCATGAATTTTTTTGCATCTGCTCCTTTGATTATAGTTAGTTACTGAATATATTCTACATTCTTATCATCTAGATCACAGATCTCATGAAGCCAACATATCGTTAATTATTTTTCACAGTTAATGAATCTGAACTAAGATACAGTGCTGAAGTTTCCACATATATATCTTCAAGCACTATAATTCTCAGAGGCGGATCCATGATTTAAAGTTTATGGGTTCCTATAATGACCTTAAGTAAATATACAATACATAACTGGGTTCACAATCAAATATGTACGGATATTTAGTAAATTTTTATATATATATATATATATGATATATGCAAAAACTACTGGGTTCACGGGAACCCACATCCAATAGGCTGGATCCGCCCCTGATAATTCTTGAATCGAGAGGGTCTCTTGGAAGTGACAATACCAACCATTCAGAATATCAACATAAACAAAAAAAGGCTTAGAAGACATCACATAGAAGAACAATATAACTACCGAAACAAAAAAACTAAGTATGATTAGAGGTGGAATTTTAATAACCTTAAACTTCTTCTCTAGCTCTTCAATTTGTTTTATCTAGGCTTCAATTTCATAATTTATCATATCAGTTATCTCCTCATCAATGCCTTCTTCTTTAACTAAAGCTGGCAGGAAGAAAATATTTGTACATACATGTAAAAACTACCATAAAATATTAGTAGTGTGATGGAAGCATGAAGGGAGAACGAGCAACTGGCAATATAATTATTTGGTTTCTGGAAAATGTTCAAGAGTATCACCAAAGTGGATGATAACCTTTTTTCTGTTCCAATTGCTTATGTCAATCCTTGAATTTTTTGTTCTGTTCGTTCCAGAGCTGATTTTGTGCAGAATTTGTCGTTACTTTTTACGCTAGATTGTTCTTCAGTCAGTAAATGGTTAATATATGTACTTAGTTTTAGGTTGATAAATGTAGTATGACGATATCGACATTCCTATTAATGGACTAATTAAAACACAGCATCACAGTAAGCCAAGGTATAAGATGCAGCAAAAAAATAACCGGCATTACTTCTTTAGCCATCCTATGGACAGAAGAGAGAGTATAAAACTATAAATTACCAACAAAAACAAAAAAAAGTGAAAGTATACTTACTAAGTATGTTTTAACATAGTTCTTGCTAACTTCTCCAATGCCCAAAAAATAAACATGACATCTGAAATCTAAGAAGATACTCAAAGTGGATAACTTTTCACATATCAATAGCACCATTTTACCAACGTCGACAACTTTTTATTTGATCAATTTCCAATCGTTCTACGGATAGCACATACCAGTAGACGATATTTATCTTCCACATGGGTACCCATAATGGAGAGAAGCAGCTTTGTGTGTCTAGCCAAGTCACCGTGCTAGTGACATATCCATACTCGCCATGATGCCAATGGTTTCCTCTGCACCACAATAAAACAAATAGAACCCAATAATTTCACAAGTGAAAATGGAAAAAATAGCGAAATCAAAGAGCCCAACAGAAAACTGAACGCCGGAAGGCAGGAATTACCGAAACCAATACACTTGTCAATTAATAAGGTCAAACACTTTTCAATATTTAATTCCAAAATTTCTAGATAGAAAGATAAGAAATTTACCGGCAACAGAAGTACTCCCAAATGTTAACTCAATATCTAACATTAAATGGGAAACCCATCGGAAGGAGAATTGAATCTTGAAAATTTAATGATCTTTACTACCAAATTTGTATGAGACGAATGCTATGAGAGAGGTCTTGGAAGATGAAACTGCAAGTGTAAAGAGAAATTGACCTAGGAAGAAGAGACAAGCGATGTGTAGAAGAAGGGCAGAAAAGTAATTTACGTGCCCAGCTTTTAACTCAAGGGGCACGCGTCATATTGTGGAATAAGATTTTTTGTCAATTAATGTCAAAATAATTCCATTTTCACATATCTGTCAGTTAATTATATAGCCCAAAGGATGAAATTACACTTTTACCCAGGGAAGCAGGACGACGAAGTCCTGCTTACTCCCGCTTCTAAATAGTAGTAATAATAATAAATAAAAGTAAAGTAAAGTAAAGTAAAGTAATATAAATAAATAAATAAATATATATATATATATATATATATATATATATATATATATAATTTTGGCTTCTTATTGATTGTAAATTCTATATGCCACTTTCACTTGCCCGTCAGTGATTCGGAGTCGGAATCTTTTTGGCAGAATATTGAAGAACATATAGAAAATTACTTTCTCCGTCTCAAATTATTTATCGTGGTTCTTAAAATAGTTATCTCAAATTATATGTTGTGATTTTTAAAAATAGTTGTCTCAAATTATTTATCATTTTAGAAGTTCAAGATAAAATTAATTATTTTTTTTCCTCATAACCCTTATTAGTAATTGTTCTAGAAGGTGGTAGTGAAATAGTAACAAAAAATCCTTCTAATTAATATTTCTTAAGGGTTGTGTACAAGAAAAATATGAAAGATAATTTGAGACAAGGGAGTAGAGTTCACGTAGGGTCCAGGAAAGGATCACACTCTAAGAGGGGTGATGTAGATACTCTACCATTATTTTCACGACTCGAACCCGTTATCCTGTTAATTACACTACACAATTTACCTTTCCTCCAATGCACCCTTCTGCATAGTGTTAGGTTACGTGAATGAGTGTGAATGAAAATGGAAGAGACACCTTTTGAATTGCAGCTGTTCATCTCACCATTTCAATGTCTACAAATTTAGAGGCTTAGCCTCATTTTTTATACATGAAAAATTTGAAAACTTCTCCCTTCTTTTCTACATTGTTACGTTATTTTTCAAATAAAGATAAGTGTCAAGTGTGATTTGCTTTGTTAGATGAGTTTGCTGAATTTCTATGATTTGTAGTGTTACTATCACAGAATAGTTATTCCGTTCTTTCCAGGAAAAAATCAATTCATAACCTTGGACAATAATGAGGGAATTAAATTTTTTAAGGACATACAATCAATTGAGAACGAAACGCAATAGATGTATTTTTTGCCACTTAGTCACGTTGATACAAAAATTAAGAAGTTTTTAAGCCTTACCAACCGTGTGTGATAATAAAAAGTTGTCTTTAAACGGTGCAATACGGCACGATTTATCGGGGGCAATATATCAAAGTAATATTGCAGTATAAAAAAAGTGTCAAGATGTGGCAAAGAATTTACTGTGTCAAGTCATTGCTGGAGTGGTTGAAACTAAACGGGTTCTACTTTTCTCTACTCAACTTATAGTTTAATTATTATTCTTTACCCTTGTAATTTATAAAATTTAAAATTGTAAATGTTAGGGTAAATATTTATTATGTGATGATCTCAAAGTGTAAAATATATTAATTGGTATACAATTTAGCAGCATGCATAAAAATATGTGAAAGATTATTTTCAAGGTTTGTAAGATATAAGTAGGCATACATTATTAATATTTGAAATTATCTTGATATCATGAATATAAATATGTAAAGATGAACACAAATGTGTTTGATTAGAGAAAGAGATCAAACTGTTTAAAGTGTTATAATGGTTTAGTTGGAAAGCCAGTTGGAAAGAGAATTAAATTTCTAGTGATTTTCTACATCCGTTATGGAGAATAATATCTTCGTAATTTTTTACTCCTGCTTCAAGATCAAAATCTGCATGACTTTTTTTACTCGTTTGTTGAGATTAAAGTCTTCGTACTTTCTACTCATTTGTCGGAAATTGTGACGACCCGGCCTGTTGTCACGTGAGTTACCGCCCCATTTCCGCCATATTTTATTGTTCTATGTTTCAATATCAGTATTTGAGTTGATCGGATAGAATTGAATTGGTTTTAGTTGGAAATGAGGCACATAGTCTCTTTGAAGGAAGCTTGTTTTGGAAAAGTCAATCGAAAGTTGACTATATAGTTAGAAGGCTCG
>MU726236.1:5393-20713 GCA_026770625.1 Nicotiana glauca | reverse complement strand
GTCCAAGGTTCTAAATATTGTTTTGCAAACTCAGCCATCTTTCTAAGATTTGAAAACTTAAATGATATTTTTCTGACGTTTTGAGCTGAGAACTGCTATTTTACTATTGCCCAAGGGGCTTATGTGCATTGCTGGACTGAGCATGGATCGGGTTGCGCACCGCAACAGTGTTATGTGTGCATTTCTGGACTGAGATATGGATCGGGCTGCACGCCGCAACAGTATATACATATATATGCATGGATCGGACTGCATGCCGCAGTAGTATATTATATGGATCGGACTGCACGCCGCAATAGTATATTATGCTGATCGGACTTCACGCTGCAGTAGTATATTATATGGATCGAACTGCACGCCGCAGTAGTATATTATGTGGATCAGACTGCATGCCACAGTGATATATTATGTGGATCGGACTGCACGTTGCAGTATTTTAGCGCTTGCGCTGTAGGAGCTCCTCCGGAGTCTGTACACACCCCCAGTGAGCGCAGGGTACCCATGGATCGGGCTACGCGCCGTAGCGGTCATGTGCATTGCATTGCATTCATGCATTCATTCCTATTTGTACTACGTGACATGATCTTTAGCACTCACATATCATTGGCATACATACTATTACTTGCCTTGTTGACCAGATACCCTGGTGTTACATGTTAAGGAGTGCTAAGCCCGAGAGGCTGATGTTGTATATTGTGAGTTGGGAGTGAGCCCGCGGGGCTGATACTGTACTGAGAGGGTTATACTGAGCCCGAGGGGCATATTTCTGATTATTTCCTACTTGTTGAAATTATTTTTGCACTGTTGAAAAGGCATACTTTCAAAAGAGATTTTTAACTGAACTTGAGATTTTCTAAAGGATTCTCTCGGTGTTACGGTTTTACTATTTTTCTAAAAGGGTTGTATTGTCTATTATAGCATTTTGGAGTGCTCATACGTATTTTCTTATCGCTCAGATATTATTCGCTCTTATTACCACTGAGTTGAAAGTACTCACTTTACTCCCTGCACCTCGCGTGCAATTGCAGGTACTGTTCACCCGGTAGAGGGTTAGTAGCGGATTGAAGGTATTGCTATGGTAGCTAAGCATGGTGACCGTCGGCGTTCGCGGCACCGAGATTCTTCTTCTTCTTGATTCTCAGATTTTACTCTATGTATTATAGACTTTAAAATTGTAATAAAGACCCTCCTAGATGCTCGTGACTTGTGACACCCCGGTCGAGCTGTATTGGGTTGTATTTATATTGATTAATATCATTAATTCATATTCGAATTGTTATATAACTGATTAACTGCTTTAAGTGGTGTTCTAAAAAGCTCTGGTGGCCTTGTCTTAACGAGAGACACTATCACGATCGGGTTTGGGAATTGGGTTGTGACAGAAATTAAAGTCTAAGTAACTTTATACTCGTTTTGGAGATTAAAATCTTAGTGATTTTCTACTCCAACTTATTATTCGGTTTGAAGATTAAAAACTTCACCGTTTATTAAATTTGATTGTGTCACATATTACTCAGTTTGAAGACTAAAAACTTCATCGTTTATTAGATCTAGTTGTATCAAATGTTACTTGGTTTGAAGATTAAAACCTTCACCGTTTATTAATTCTGAATGTGTCAGATTGGTTTGAAGATTAAAAACTTCCCCGTTTATTAATTCTGGTTGTGTCGTGACACAAATAATAGTTTCTGTGATTGGCACTACAAAGTAATAGAGGTGGTGAATGTGAATCTTCTTTGAAGAAATATGTTTGGAATATGGTGTTATTCATCGAACAACGGTCATATACACGTCCCAATCTAATGAGATTGTGAAAAGAAAGAATCGATCATTAAATAAAATGACGAATGCTTTGTGGATAAGCTCTAGTTTACTCTAAAACATAGGGGGAAGGATCTTTTCAAATGAAAAATGGAAAGGAAGAAAGCGCAACTTAAAATATTTAAAGTGCGGGGATGTTGGTTCAAGTTCCTAAATCCAAAAGGGTAAAGGTCAGACCGAAAATCGTTGATTGTGTTTTCATGGGATATGCAATCAATACTTAGGCATATATCGTTTTCTGGTTCATAAATCAGAAAATTCTCGAGGCACGCTGGAGGAAAAGTGTGAAAATACTATAGATCCTCCTAATTGGGAGGGAATAAAAAAAATCAGAAATTTCCGACATTCATATTAATACGGTAATCGAATCAGATAATGTTGAATTCTTTGAGAATATTTATCCATATAAAAATGAGTGTGAGTCGTCCAGTGAAAATCTAAGCGACCTCGAGAAGAATAATAGGAACGTACGTTGAATTAGGAAAATCTTTTTTTTTTGTTAGTTTCTCACCCGATGTCCGATACCTGTATTGGAGCTCGAATATAGCCGGATTCGCGCTGCGTAAGGGTCCATTCGGGGAGAGGCGCTCCCTACCAAGATTTTTTTATACACAAGGTTCGAATCCGAGACTGTGGTTAAGAGAAGAGCAACCCATATTTGGATTAGATTTGCTGAAATTCTTGTTGGGAAATAAGCCTCAAAACGTTTAAAGAAATATTGTCTTCTTCGGAAGCACAATATTGGAAAGAGACAGTCAGTAGTGAGATAGAATCTATATTATGTAATCATACTTAGAAATTGGTTGATCTTCCTCCAGGAAATAAACCTTTGGTTTCAAAGTGAATTTTCAAAGGAAAATGAAAGCTGATGGTACTATTGACAAATATAAGGTATGATTAGTTGTCAAATAATTTAGACAACGAGAAGGTTGTGATTATTTTGATACATACTCTCCGGTAATAAGGATTACATCTATTCGGGTGTTAATAGTGTTTGCCGCCATGTATGTCCTTGAAATCCATTAGATGGACGTAAAGACAACCTTTAAATGAAAATTTAGAGAAAGAAATTTATATAGAACAACCTGAAGGGTTCGTGGTTCTTGAAAAAGAAAAGAATGTGTGTCGACTTGTTAAGTCACTTTACAAACTACAACAAGCACCCAAACAATGGCATGTGAAATTTGAATAGAAAATATTATTAGATATTTTCAAACTAGTGTATTTATATTAAGAATAATCTAAATTATATAGTCATTGTTTGTTTATATATGGATGATATGTTGATAGAAAAGGCACATGAAACATGTGAAATGTGGGGGCATTTAGCTTATGCATAACAAAAACTAAAGTTAGATGTGATGTCTATGATTCTTCGAACGCCACGAATCCTTTGTGGATATTGATATGTTAGTCGGTGAATTCATTACTTGTTCAGTCTTAGTAATGACTAGTGATGAAACTACAAATTAGAAAGTTGTTTACGTGTCTTCCAGAAAGGATGTATTCTTTCTTTAACATTTATAATGTTTAGCTATTTTATGGAAGGGTGTCACTCGAAGGTTTTGACTATTCATGAAAGATGTGTTGGTATGTTTTGTATAGACATGAATATTCAAGAATGAATGTATTAATACGTTGGTCTATAGTATGGTGAACTAAGTGATGAAAATGATAATAATCCTAAGTTGGATTTGTTTCATAAATGAAGGTTCTATAATTTGCATATCAAGTAGACTTGTATTTTATCACAGAAGAAGAATAAATAGCATACAAATGCTAGAAAAGACGGAATGAATGCAAAATGTATTAGATATTAAAAGGTTGTGGCCACAACTGATACTGTTATTATAACATAATATTGCTACATTAAGTGTAGTCAATAATCTGATATGCAATAGAAAGTCGAGACATATTAGTCTATGACATAAGGAAGTTCGCATTGAACTATCATAAAAATAAAATAAGTTTTGAGATGTATTGCACTATAGTAAGTATCATGCGGTTATTGAGGGTAAAGTGATGCAAATCTGATCACCGGATCAATCTAAACTAAATTCACAAATAGATATATTTTTACAATTAGTGGAGGAGCAGTGTCTTGAAAATTGTCCAAACAAACGTGGATTGACTCTGTACAGTGGAGGATGAGTTTATAGCCTTAGACAAGGCCGGTGAAGCAGCTGAATTGCTCTGGAATTTTTTTTGGAGAAATTCCATCTTAGTCCAAAATATTGGTACCTATATGCATACATTGCGATGGTCCAACGGCAATAGAAAGTGCTACGAGCATTATTTATAACGAAAAGTCTTGTCATATACGAAGAATACATAAAAGTGATAGGAAACTACTCTTTAAGGGAATTATCATAATAAACTATGTGAAATCAAGCGATAATGTGTCAGATCCACTTACAAAAAGCCTAACTAAAGAGGCAGTTGGAAGATCATAGAGGGGAATGGGACTATGGCAAGGACAGGTCATTGTGATGGTAACTCTACCTAGAAGACTAGAGATTCCAAGATCTAGGTTCAAGGAGTTCAAACAAAGCCATTAATGGCGGTTCAACATTGTCAAATAAATTTTTTTTTTTGTCCATTCTTGGGATGAGACAATGTTCAGTACTAAGGATAAAGCGTTAAAGATTTTTAATCATTTTTAAATTTGGTACGGGGTATATTAAATAGTGTATCTACGGGATAACACATTTAGAAATTACCTATATAAGTGTGGAGTATAAGTCGCTTCAGAGAGAATTCTGTAAGGCGAATTCTCTATGCACTTATGAAACCAGGCAGTGTTCATGGTTGAAACGAACACAACAATGAGAACCAAAGACGATTAAAGGTTGATTGTGTGACTTATTGGTTGTCTAGGTATATACCAAAGCTCGACGGTTCAAAGATATCAAATCTACTGATTAACCGAATATACACGACATAAGCTCACTACGGAACGCTCAAAGGGAAACCTACTTATTCAGATGCGATTAATCCTTACTTGCAAATCACACAAGTTTTTTGCATGTTTTTTAAACATATTGTCATTCCCATTTATGTGGGGGATTGTTAGGTTTCGTGAATGGGTGTGATGAAAGAGGCACCTTTTGAATTGCACCTATTTATCTCACCCTTTCATTTCTATACATTTAGAGGCTTAATCTTATTTTTTATACATGGAAAATATGAAAACTTCTCCCCTCTTTTCTACATTGTTGTATTATTTTTCAAATAAATATAAGTATCAAGCGTGATTTGCTCAATTTGTTGAGTTTTTGAAGTTATGTGATTTTTAGTGCCACTATATGACAACAGTAAGAGAACTAAATTTTTGAAGGACACACAAATAATTTATGGGCTCGGAATTATTTTATAATTTATTTATTTAACTAACATTTCTGTTCGATCTTCAATTTCTGATTTTGAACACAGTACACCAACACATAGTTCAACTTGTAACTACCATAAATCAATAAAACCAACGCCAAGTTGGGCATTCTTATAAGATAATTGGAATAAATGCGCTTTTTTATTTGATTATTGGACTAACGCGGCAGTATGGCCCACAAAGGTGGGTCATCTCAATTTCTGCTGTCCCTTCTTCCATTTCTCTCTCTATTCTAAATTTCCATATTCAACGCCCATTACGCTACATACATATATAGTAAGCTGTTCCTAGGAAGCTAGCAGCTGAAGTTTCCGCGCGAGTACACTCGCAGTAGATATTTGGATTTGCTGCTCTTGAAATTGTAGCTGCCATGGGAAATTGCTGCTCCGACGAGAGCGGTGAACATTCGGCAGTTGGCGGTACCGGTGCTTACGTGGCTAATCCAGACAACGGTCATAACGAAGCCATCGATGCTCTCCTCAAGTCTCGCGGTTACGACGGCGTCTACTCGCATGTCGAGGTTCTTCACTCTCTCTGTTTTTCACATTTTTCTATACTATGTATTATCCGATGACAAGTTTCTACTTTTTTGTTTTTTTTTGTTTTCTCCAACTAATGGTGCGGATTTATGTACCGTTGACTTGGCTTCGACTGTAAGAAGAATCCGAACCTACCTTATTATGCCATTTCTGAACTGGCAGCCTGATTAGATCTGTCCTCCACATTTTTACTGTGATATTTTGAGAGTTTAGTTGGATGATTGTGGTTGATTAAGATCCTTGATGGGGAATTCATGTTAGGTGAAGATATAGTACTGTTTCTTGACATTTATCATATTGGACTTGCAAGTTGAATTGGCATTGACTTTGTGCAGAAGATTCTAGAAACTGCCTTATTGTGTGATTGATGAACCGCCAGCTGGATTTGCGTTTCCCTCAACATTTTGACTTTTCTAGTTGAGTTTGTTCTATATCTATGTTAAGGGATTGTATGCTTGTCCACAACAGAACAAACTGTATTATGTTACTAAACTGAAGTATATTGGTTAGAGAGGATACAAATCACAGCAAAGATTGGAAAGTAATTTGTTCATTTCCAAGTAGATGGTAATTGAGTGCGGGGGTGGGTTGTGGGGTGTGTGTGAACAGAATAGAGAGCATAAGAGTACTTGATTGAAAATCTGATCATGTAGTTTGCCAGTTTTGAATTAGGCAGTATCCTATAAAGGATTTGTATAGCCGGTTCCAACTAGTTTCTGGTTGAGTTGTAGTTGATTGATATTGATTGATCAATGTGTATTACCATAGTTTGCCTACCTACTGATGCATGTGATCTTTGATACGGCTGTACCTCCTCTTGCCCATTTCATGTTTTGGTCATCCACTGGTATTACAAGGTTTCGGAGAATGTAATGCAAATAACGTAAGTGTAGCTTATCCATGTTTCAATATCTCAGTCAGTGAAGAAAGAGAAAATTGTATGAGGAAGAAGTCAGAAGAGGAAATATTAGTTGACTTAGGATTCATGATAGTATGCTGCAGCTAAATAAGGGTATTCCGTTTATTTATGTGAATAAAGTACAGTATGAAGGCACATATGCTTTAATTAACAGGATTGAGATTCCAGATTTTGGAAAGGTGCTTCTTTTGTTCCATATTACTCGGTCACGATTCGCGTATCAGGACTTAAATCACTTAAGTTTGACTGCAGAGTAAAGTTGACCTATTTAGTTTTGGTTCTTAAGCTAGGATGTAGATATTACCTTAAAAGTGCGTGTATGAACTACAAATGGAGTCATCTCAAAACATTTAACTTATGCTTCTAGAGGTGTTTTTTAAGGATTCGAGCTGTTGCTAAATCAATTTTGGTAGATTGATATCTTTTGCATCCTCACAATTCTCTAAAGATGGTCCAGCGGACGATAGGCCAAATACAAATTTGAAGGTTGCTGCAACAACAACAACCCACTGGAATCCCACAAATGGGGTTTTGGGGAGAGTAATCTGTACGCAAACCTTACCCCTATCCTAGGGAGGCAGAGAAACTATTTTCAAAAGACCCTCGGCTCGAGAGGAAGAATAGGAACAAGTAAATATCAACGACACGACCAGGAAAATGATACCGCCAATATATGAACCGGAAAAAAAACAAATGGAAGACAACAATAACAATAACAAAAGCAATAGCAACAAGTCGTAACATGACAGGGTACTAGAAAGCCGAAGCGGAAGATAGAACTAAAAACAACCGTAGTACTAGCACTCTAAGAATCGAAGACAATGTACTAGTCAGATAGCCCTAATAAACCCGAGATCAGAGAAACACACTATGGCCTATTATCCTTCTACCTTAATCTTGGGCCTCCATATCTTCCTGTCAATGACCATGTCCTCGGTAAGCTGAAATAGCGCCATATCCTGCTTGGTCATCTCTCCCCAATACTTTTTAGGCCACCCTCTACCTCTTCTCCTACTTGCCAGCTAAGTTGCTCCGACACTTCAGTTTAGGTGCCGCACCCGTGTCGACACGACACCAGTATGGGTGTGGATATGGGATCCGTACCAGATTTGGTCAAACACTTTTGGGTACTTTGACCACAACAGACGGAAAAATTCGATACAAGATACAATTCGATTCCTGAAATAAGAACCAAAACTAGGATAAATTTGAAGAAAACATACCTTATCTACGACATCAATCCTTTACTTATTTACAACTTGAGAATAAAAAAGAAATTCATACTTTACAAGCTATACGTAAGTATTCCACTAAATTTCTTACAAATTTAGATATATATATAAAAAATTAATTTTAGCCAGATCCCCGCACCCGTATCTATACTAGGATCCGTTTCCCCGAATCTTAGAATTTACATCTCGAAGGATTCGACCTCTAGATCCGCACCCGTACCAGCACCCACACTCGTGTTCGAGCAACTTAGCCTGCCAGTGCCAACCGTTCACACCTCCTCAGTGGGGCATCTACGCTTCTCGATCTCACATGCCCGAACAATCCAAGCCTCGCTTCACGCATCTTATCCTCCATAGGAGCCACGTCCACTTCCTCCCGAATATCCTCATTCCTAATCTTATCCAACATGTGCCCGCACATCCATCACAACACAAATTTAAAGGTTGCTGAGTTGCATAAAATTATTACTGACCTAAAAAGGTCACCTATTTCGAGTATGGAAATTGCTATTCATTCAAAATCCAAAAGATTAGACTTCTTGTAAGAGGTGCTTTTTAAGGATTCGAGCTGTTGCTAAATCAATTTTGGTAGTTTGATATCTTTTGCATCCTCACATTCTCTAAAGATGGTCTAGCGCACGATAGGCCAAATGCAAATTTGAAGGCTGCTATTACAACAACAACCCACTGGAATCCCACAAGTGGGGTTTGGGGAGGGTACTGTGTACGCAAACCTTACCCCTACCCTGAGGAGGCAGAGAAGCTATTTTCGAAAGACCCTCAGCTCGAGAGGAAGAATAAAAACAAGTAAATATCAACAACAAGGCTAGGAAAATGATATCGCCAATGTGTGAACCGGAAAAAAAAAAAAATAGAAGAAAGCAATAACAGTAGCAACAAGTAGTAACATGATAGAGTACTAGCAAACCGAAGCAGAAGATAGTACTAAAAACAACCCTAGTACTAGCACTCTAAGATTCGAAGACAATATACTAGTCAGATAGCTCAAATAAACCTGGAACGGATCAGAAAAACACACTATGACCTATTATCCTTCTACCTTAATCTTGGACCTCCATATCTTCATGTCAAGGGCCATGTCCTCGGTAAGCTGAAGTAGTACCATATCCTGCCTGATCACCTCTCCCCAATACTTCTTAGGCCGTCCTCTACCTCTTCTCCTACCTGCCAGCGCCAACCGTTTACACCTCCTCATTGGGGCATCTAGGCTTCTCCTTCTCACATGCACGAACTATCTAAGCCCCGCTTCACGCATCTTATCCTCCATAGGCACCACGCCCACTTTCTCTCGAATATCCTCATTCCTAATCTTATCCAATCTAGTGTGCCCGCACATCCATTGCAACGCAAACTTAAAGGCTGCTAAGTTGCATAAAATTATTACTGACCTACTGTTGGCTTAATAATATTTTACAGTGCTCTGAAGAAGAAAGATAAAGTATGTGCTGTGTTTAAGATTGATGACAAAATCTCCAACTTTTGGTTTCTTATGACATACATACACAGATGCTGTTACTTTGAAGTAATCTATATCATTTGAATTTTTTCAAATTGTATGAGCTTCTTATTGATCTTGTTGCAACTCTATCACTGTTGGCAAACTACTTAACCGTTCTAGTTCTTGGCTATTAGCCCATGAAAAAACTTAAGCATTGACGATTAACCTGTGCTACGAATATTGAATTTTCCTTTTTCAGTATTTTTTGGTTTAAACTATTCTATTTACGTGCAGTTGTCTCTATCTGCTGCCAGTTTGCGTGATCACGATGTGCTTTCCAAGGTTTGTTCCTTATTCGTTAGAGTTCAGTAATATGAATGACAAACGCTGACTTTCATGTGATGTGATTCATGGTAACACTGCTTCACGGTATTTACTGTTTTCAATTTATCTGGAATTTATGTTACTTCATTTCCATAATTGGAATAATACACTGAATATTTGTACTCAGAATGTTTTTCATTTCATTAGAGAAGTCATTATCAGGATCAGTGTTAATACTTAGATGTACTCCTAGAAGATCATTCACTTATTTTACATATAGCACTAGCTTCTAGAGACAAACTAGTGTGGTGAAAGGTTGATGGAACTACACTTCAGAACTTTGGTATCAATCATACATATTGGTGAATGTATAGTATATGCTGCTCCTTGCTATTATCTGATATCTTCCATCTATTTCTATGGCTAGCTTATGAAATATGGTTTAGTGGAAAATGCCTCATTATCAGACTCACTACAGACTTTATGATGGAAAGTTTTTGTCTTTCGTAATACCACAGATATCACAAGTTTTCTTTTAATGGACTTCCCTTTCTAAACTGGCATTTTGGGAACTTACTGACTTTGGGGTTTATGATTTGCGTTTTTCTACGAACTAGTGTCCGCCTAACTAAGAAGTATATTATTTCATTTCATTATACAATTAAGCGACACATTTTGTGTATTTTTCTTCTAAAACTCATAGGATTCTATTCTTTTGTATGTTGGTTGTTGTCTCCCCTCCCTCTCTCTCCCTTTTTTTCTAATATATGGTCATTGTCTTAGTTCTATGGATGGTCACCTTGTTAATTTACAATCCGTTCTGTTTGTTGGCATCATTGTCCATTTCTAAAGATGTTTTTGACTTTAACAAGTCATCATGCTCTCCTCTGAATCTTGTATTGTTTACAGAGTGATCCTATGGTTGTCATTTATTCAAAAGGAAGAGATGGTTTGTTGCAAGAGCTTGCCCGTACTGAAGTAATTCTGAACTCATCGAATCCCAAGTGGATTACAAAGTATACTATTGCCTATCATTTTGAGACGGTGCAGAATTTGGTGTGAGTCTTTGACACCTTAGATCCTGGTTTTTGTCAATTAGATACCACTTTTCTGTCTTACAAGATTCCCTTTATCTCAGGTTTCATGTCTATGATGTTGACACTCATTTTCACAATCAAGATGTCAAGGTATATATGTGATATTTTTTAGGATTTCTAAGTATGATACTTAGAGTTTCCGATTGCTCCCATGGCAATTAATCAAATAGTCTTATGCCCGTCATATAGAATTAAACTTTAGTTCTGAAACATTTATAACTATTTGATTTTCACCTAACCGTGGGGCAGATTATGAGAAGATTTGAGAATGATGAAATTGATGATTAGAGGGGCTGCTGGTTTACTAATTTTGACTATGTAATGTGATACCTGCTCTATCACGTCGTATCTATACTATTTCTCTTTTTTTTTTCTCTCACGGATTCCCTAGGATGATTCATCTAATATCTACCACCAATGCGCTAGATTTTGATATCAACATATCAACTATGTGGCCTGCATATATATCGTAAAAGTGCTCCTTCAAGAACTTTTATTCTTGAAGTGTTGCCGCAATTTGTAGTTAAACCATTTAACTGAAAGCATCAGGCGTAATTGGTCGTGATCGTTATAGCATGGTATGTTACCAAACTTTCAAGAAACTCTAGTGAAGGTATGCTGCTGTTGTGGATGGAACTGAACTTTTGGTCTGTTCCTTCAAGCTTCTAGGAGTCTTACGCTTAAAATATTTTAAATTTAAAAAGTTCTTATTAGGAGAATTAAGGTGTTAGGCCAAACTTCTGGAAAGAATAAGTGCTTTTGAGAAGTAATAAAAATTGTTCTGCAGTACCATCCTGGTGCTGTTTGCTTAATAAAATTTACCTTATCAATAAAGAAAGAAGAAGTAATAGAAGCTGTTTTTCTACCATGGGAAAGAAGCTGTCTTTCTGTCGCTCAAAAGCGCCTTTGAAAAGATTAGCCTAACACAAAGTGCTTGCATAATACTAACAAAAGCACTTCTCGGATGATTTGGCCAAATGCAAACTGGTACGATATGAAAGTACGTTTTTTCCGGAACTCCGCTTGATAAAAAATGCTTTTGAAAATGATGGATTTTTGAAGTTTGGCCAAACGGGCACTTCTCTAGATTTTTAAAGACTTCTAGATAAGATTTGTCAGACAATTTCAAGTTCATACAGTCACTCTGTTAGGTATATCTTTCAACTTATAGACTGCTACTCTTTTAGCATCCCAGGTACAATGGTTTCGAATATTCGTTAATTTTCTTGTACATCTAAATGTGCTCTTCTTTTCTCGGATTCCCATTAGTATTTGGTTTCAAAGTCGTGCATATGGTATTTTACGTTATCCTTTGTATCTGCTGAACCAAAAATTAGCTATGAACTTATCCTGATTAACTTGGACTTGCAGTAGATCCGGTAGTATTAGTACGCACACTTGCATTTGGTTGGTATTAGGTTTCTTTGATTACCTGTCTTTTTTATTTTTGCATTTTGATCATCTTACTATTTTGTTATTTATGCTGCTTTTACATGGCTTCTCGGTATTGTCCCGTCTTGTTTTTGTGGGGCTTATGCTTTCCTGAGCCGAGGGTCTATTGGAAACAACCTCTCTACCTCCACAAGGTAGGGGTAAAGTTTGCGTACACACAACCCTCCCCAGAACCTACTATGTGGGATTATACTGGGTATGTTGTTGTTGTACTTGGACTTGCAGTAGATCAGTCGTAAGATAAACATTCAAAGTTGACCATTTCCGGTTCTGCTTCCATTTTCTTCATTCTTCTACATTGTAATCTATGCAGGCTGTTGGATAATAACTTTCATATCTTACCTGATGAGTACACGTTGTGTGCCTTGTGATTCACTTATTTGGTCCATCATTTTCTGACTATGCTAAAAGATTAAAACATTTTAATTTTTCATAAAATATTAAAGGATACAAACATATATAATCATGGCTCAAGGTTAATATGTCGAAATCTGCATTAACTTTTACAGATGATTAAACTGGAGGAGCAGCACTTTCTTGGTGAGGCTAGTTGCACATTATCTGAGGTGCGAACATTTCCCAATACAATATTTTGCTTTTGAAATTATAATGTGAGCATAGTAGTCTTACTTATAGTGTAAGAGACAAGGGCATGACTCAATATTGGGGTGTAATTTGGATGTGAACTGAAATGCAAAGAGAAGATGCATTTCACATTTAAGGCTCTATACTTTGTGTAACTCAGTTATGCATAATCCACCACTGGATGCTTGAGAATATATTGTTCAGAGTTCATTTTTATCATATCTGTTGCTCAGGGTTAGAATAATGTTGCTACTCTGGTTCTATTTTTATCGTCTTGTGTGTTGGTCGGCAGTTAAAAACATTGTGGATTTGCGTGACGGTCAACGTATTCTGCTTGATTTTTTTCTAAGTTTATAAATGTTATCAGCAAGATAATAACCACATTTGATGCCTGCTTAAACCTGTTTGATCTGTTTCTCCTGTTTATGTTCTTGCACACAGCTATTCTTTTTTCCAATTAATGATTTCAGGATCAGTATAGTGGTATTTATGAAGGTAGTTTTTTTTTATATTAATTCAATGATGTTGGATTTCCTTGTAGATTGTTACAAAGTCGAACAAGTCCCTCACCTTAGACCTGATACGTGGAGAACAATCTTCTAGTCCAGCACAGACCCAAACTTCTGGGAAGCTTACTATTTGTGCTGAAGAAAGTGTTTCCTCAAAGACTACTGTAGAGTTGAGACTGAGATGTTCAGAATTAGTGTCCAAGGATTTGTTTTCAAAAAGTGTAAGAACTCATTAGAGTACTTTTATCTTTTGTCGTTTTGAATTGTGTAATGGATATAAATACAAATTCTTACTGCTTGTGGCAGGATCCGTTTTTGGTGATATCCAAATTTACTGAGAGTGGAATGGTGGTTCCAATTTGCAAAACAGAAGTTATAAAAGATGATCATAATCCAAATTGGAAACCAGTTTCAGTGAATATTCAACAAGTTGGAAGTAAGGTAAAAGAAATGTTCTTCCATGTGCTTCCTTGGCAAATCTCTGAGACCATCCCCTAAAATGTAGAACCTTGGAAGGGAGGAACAGGAAAACCTATGAATCAGATTTTTCTCTGAGCTAGTGTGCCTCTTTTTGAGACCATGTGCTATTCCATGTGAATCAGATGTCAGTATGAGCAAGTGTGAAATTGCTAGAATTTTCTGTATGAATTTTGAAATTTGTGAAAAAGAAAATACTTTGGATGTAGTTTTTAGCCATATTTTCTTTGGATTGCTAACTCATGGTAGTTAACTCAGCTTTTAAGTGTAGCTAGTTGTCATTTACACACCGACGAGTTGAGGGATGCCCATGCAATTTCTAGTATTAAATTTTAGCAGATCGTGCGCTTTCACTACGAATAATTTTATGTATGTGCTCTTTAATTTAACATGGGATTTCTGATTCTATTTGTTACTGCTTCCTTTTGCTTCTTTTCTTGAGCTGGGGTTCTATTGGATACAACCTCTCTACCTTCCCGAAGGTAGGATAATGTCTGCGTACACACTACCCTCCCCAGACCCCACTTGTGGATTATGCTGGGTTTTTTTATGTTGTTCTATTTTTGATTCTATTAGCATATTAAGGGTGGTGGGATTATGTGGAGTACAACCAACCTTTTCTTGTCTAATAGTAATCCTGTCTAGCTTTAAAATTGAGGGCCTGTACAATTGTCATTCTTCCAAGTATGCTTGAAAACTGGATTATGATACCCATAACGTTTGAACAAATGCAGGATAGCCCACTGACTATTGAGTGTTATGACTTCAATACAAATGGAAAGCACGATTTAATTGGGTAAATGATCTTTCGTTCATCTTTCCATCATTTCTGACCTTTACAGATTGGAAGCTGACAGTCTTTCTCCTATCCCAATTGTCAGAAAGGTTCAGAAATCACTAGCAGATTTAGAAATGTTGCACTCGACTGGTTCGTCTGCAAATCTTTTCATACCAGCTGCTGCGGGACCAATTTCGCAAAACAAGGTAAAAATATCTATTGTCAGGAAAAGATACTTTTTTATTATCTGAAAGGCCACCCGAGTGGTGGAGCGTTAGGCATTGATCCCTATGTCATATATTAGCATCCAAAAAGTAAATACATTACAGAAGGGCATACATAACCATATCTCCTCAAATGAACCATGTCGATTGGACATGCCGAATCTTGTTCAATAAAATATTCTACTAAAAAACATCTTAGTCAAAAGTAAAATGTCCAAATAGTGCAGGAAATGATACTTCTGCTTTAAACTTTCTGCATTTGGTCATTGAGATCACTGATTTTTCCAGGTCCTAAAGAGTCAGCTTTTTGTGGATATCTTCTTCGAGAAAACCCAGCATACATTCCTCGATTACTTGGCATGCGGCTATGAACTTAACTTCATGGTGGCCATCGACTTTACTGGTATGTGTTGGTGTACCTATGCAGATTATTTTAACTCTTTCTCCTTCACGATATCAGGTTTGAGTAAAGAGTTATGTTTCTGTAGCTATGCATGGGGATATTGTTTTGCCTTC